>NDXB01016780.1:0-20602 GCA_002631895.1 Agapornis roseicollis
AAAAAAACAAAACCAACAAACAAACAAAAACAAACCACACACACACAAAAAAAACCAAACAAACAACCAAAAACACAACAACCAAAACTGAATTCTTTTCAGTCTCAGCTACAACAAAATAGATGTATTCAATTGCTTTTAACTGTTTTTAAATAAGCCATGTTTTTTTCCAATTGGGGTTGGGTGTTTAAAAACATGACTCTTGCAAATTTTATGTTGTTAGAAAAAATCCCCCTGTCCTTGCTCTTAAATTGTTCCTTTGTCCTTGCTGAAATGACAATGAATCTTTTCATCATCGTTTGGAAAAGGCTTGACATGCTTAACAGTTCTTAAAAAAAAAAAAAAAAAAAAAAAAAAACCCACCAANTGTCCTTGCTCTTAAATTGTTCCTTTGTCCTTGCTGAAATGACAATGAATCTTTTCATCATCGTTTGGAAAAGGCTTGACATGCTTAACAGTTCTTAAAAAAAAAAAAAAAAAGAGTGTAATGCCTTGCAAAGGCTTCAAAACCTTCCCAATCTCTTTGTTGACATGCTCCTAAATCATTAAACATGCAGTGCACACCTTAAAAAAATCCCAGCAAGCTTCAAGCAGAGGCTTTGATAGTGTCATGGAGGCAGAGCTCAGCTCTTCATCAATGAGAAGACTAAGCAGGAGTCTGAGCCAGGGAGGAAAGAGACCCTGGAGCAAGGTGGGACTGAGCTGTGAGCAGAGGATGTCCTGTCCTGTCACTACAGTCCTTGTAAAAAGTCCATCTCCAGATTTCCTTTAGGCTCCCTTGACGTACTGAAAGACTCTTATAAGGTCTCCCTCTAGTCTTCTCTTCTCCCAACCAAACAAATCCAGCCCAGCTGTTTCAGCCTGTCTCCATAGCAGAGGTGCTCCAGCCCTCTGATCATGTTCCTGGCTTCCTTTGGACTCATTCCAAAAGGTCCAGGTCTCTCCTGTGCTGGGAACCCCAGAGCTGAACACAGCAGTACAGGTGGGATCTCACAAGCGCAGAGAATAACCTCACTCGACCTGCTGTTCCTGCTAACTTATATTAGTACAAAATTTGACATAGACTTCCTAAAGTGCTTATTTGGAGCAGCAGCAAAAACCAGAGTGGGATGGCAGTCCTGTATGGGGGGAAGTATGGAAGAAGCACAGGGATGCTGGACTGCAGAGCTATCCCCCTACAGATCCCTATGCTAAAGGCTGTGATCTCAAAATGAGTTCTGCAAGGAAAGGCCCTTCAACCAGGAGAGGATCAACAGCCAAATACAAACCACACTCGTGCCTCACCTCTCCTTCCCAAGAGGGACCAGCGCACCACTGAGAACATTTATTATCCCAGGCAAGTGAATAGTATACCTGAAAGTCTGTGGAGTTAGCTGAAATTGCAGAAATTATGCATTTAATAGTTTCCATGTTTTGAAGCAGAAAAACATACCAGCTACGTATGCATGCAATTTTGACGCAAATCTCCCTCCACACACAACAGAAGAGAGTAAACTTTTTTAAAGTCAATGATTGTAGCCAATTTTAATGATAAACCCTAAAATAGTTTTCGTGGTGAAATGAAGAACAAAGCAAAGAACTTAAGAAAAGGTATTTCAGTGTCAGACTCATAAATTGCAGTGAGAAAATAAATATGTGCTCAAAGACTTGAAAAAAATACTTTGATAGCATATTTCATGTCTTTCATCACTGGTTATTTTTTCTACAGCTCTTCCCTGCCTAGAAATATTTTAAGCTCATGTTTTAACTGCACCCTTAGGAACAAAAAGTTACTTCTATTTTTTGCCTCTAATGTTCTTATTCTTTAAGAGGATGGATTTTCTCACTTGGATGGTAACAAAACCACATCTGCCACATAAGTAGGCAGCATCTTCTCAGCTCTCTTTTACTGTTATTTCCATTTCTGAGCAGATTTTTGTGTGTTAATTATAGAACTCAATTGTTTGGATAGTCTCTTTTGATGAGCTTTCTGCCCTGCACCATGAACCCCTCTGTTATTGTACAGCTGTTTTGCTTCCAAATGCTTATCAGGGTTTTTTAATTGTCAAGCTGTCCCAGCAACTAGTTGTTTTGACCTAAAAGTCGAAGAAAGGGAGTCACCCTTGTCTCCCCGACATGAATACTGCAGGAGTCCCAGTGCCCCCCCCAATACCTATGAGACAATGCCTTTCCAGATCATTGCCACTACAAGCATAATTGGGTTTTGGGTGAAATGAGAAGATTTTAAATAGGATGAATTAATGAGTTTCTTGTAAAATTAAGTCGTTCTCTTGGTCCAATCTAATTACTCAGTGTAATGCCCCTGAGGGTGATAAATAAAGATCCTTAGAAGGCAAGGGGAAAAAAAGAGGGGAAGAAGAGAGAGAAAGGGAAAGAGAGAATGCTTTCTCTTGAGCCTTTCTTAAAAGTCAAGTTGTAGAATTTGATACGATGTACCGAATGCTGATTCCAAATAATGTCAGATTCCTTTGATGTTCACACTGTAAGATCTTTGCCTGTTAATAATGATTGTAAGATTCAGAATTCCTTGTTATGCTGTATGATTGCTACAAATTGAAAGGAGTTTCCCTTCTTTAACTTGTATCTCTGATGAGAAAACAAGCATTTCTACACACTAAGCACACTGTTGCATGAATGACGCAAGGAAATACTAACATAATCCCACTAGGGAAAGAGCCTAAACTGTTTGACTTCAGAGCACTTTTATTCCACGGCTGGGTACAAACCTGAGAAGTTTGAAACAGAAATAAAGGGACCTTTGGATGCACTATGATGTAAAATCCAAACTCTGTTTAAGCTGTGGGAACTGTGTATGCAGGTACACTTGGATGTATGCACACAGACCTCCTGTGCAAAGCTACAGCATAAACTGAGTGAAGCTTTTCACACAGCCAGTCTGAACAAGTTTACAAAAAAAACCCATCTTTGCCTTTTTCCCCAGTGGCACAACCTTGGCTACAAGTCCGCAACTAGTGCTGTGATTTGTTGCTTTTAAACACGTGGGAGGGACTGACCCCATGATGACAGGAGACCTGCAGCCCTGGCAGGAGCGGAAGAAAGAACAGCTGCCCCACACAGCCCACAGTCAAGCTCCTGCTTCCTCCAACGGCTCCTACAGCAGGGACCTGCAGTCTGGCAGCCAGTTGCTGCAGGTGATGTGACCTTGCTGCTGCTCACCTCACACCCACATCCCTCCCAGAACAAGCTGCAGGAGAGCACAGCTCCTTTCCCCCACTGCCCTGGACAAGCCCAGCCTATGCACCCAGCTGAGCCTTCTCCTTCAGGCTGAACAAGCCCAGTCTCAGCCTGTCTTCACAGAAGTGCTGCAGCCCTCTGATCATCTTTGTGACCTCCTCTGGACTCATTCCAACAGGTCTCCATGTCCTGTGCTGGGGTCTCCAGAGCTGGATGCAGTACTGCAGGTGATGTTTCATGAGAGCAGAGTAGAGGGGCAAGATCACCTTCGTCGACCTGCTGATCATGCTTTTTGTGATGCCTGCCTCATCCTTCCATTTGGTAAAGCAGGTGTCCTTCATATCCCTCACTAGGTCCAACTCCGTCCAAGCTCTGGCTTTCCTAACTTCTTAGGCAACGACTAGATTATACAACCCTCCTGGGCACTTCTCTTACATTTCTGAGCTGTGGCTGGGGCTCCCTGCCCATCCACCCTTGCCTTCTGCTACACCTGCTTTGCCTTCTGCAGCTGCAGTGAGTTGTTTGTGTGCTTTCAGCAGCTTGTCCTGTACAACCGCACGTGGGCTTCTTCACCACACTCCTGAGAAGCAAATTCCTGAACAAGCCAAACTCTGTTCTTCTGAAGGCCAGGGCTTTATTTTTCTTAATATATGTGAAGTCCAGTGAAATAGAACAGTAGAAATGAGGAAGTAGCTAGCTCAGCAAAGGGCTGAGCTAGGACAACAGGACAGGACATCTGATACAGCAATCTGCTCAAGAGCATGCTTCAGGCACAAGCAAAACTGCCAGTTGTATGATAAAAGAACTAGAACAGCCTATTGAGCCCAGACAAGGAAGTTTTGTCCACTAAGGCATCATTTTCGTGATGCAGCCTTCAAAGTCAATTGTCAGGCATTTTTACCACGCAGCCCTGCACACTGCATGCTGTGGGCACAGACCCGTGGCACCCCTGCCATCGTTACGCTGTCAAACCCTCTCTGCAGGCATAGGCTTCGTATTTTTGGAGTTCCACTCTTAAGCAGTATCAGTTCTCCTGCTAGAAGAAAATTTTACGCAGAGAAATGCTATCTATACTTGTCTTCTACAGAAACTTTTCAAACCAACTTGTATCTCACACAAAAGAAACATAATTATGCTGATAACTCAATCCTTTCAAAAGCTGAAGCCTACTTATCAGTCATCCTTTTCTAAGGAAACTAGACAGTCAAAGGCATAGAAAAAAAAAATTAAATACATACACAATTCATATGTTAAATAAAGTTCAGTAGGCACATACATGGAAAAGCCCCAAAATGAAAAATTAGCTTTTATTCTTAGAAATATTAAGAATTATTCTGAACTTTGCTACGCAGCTGATAGATCACAACTGCTGAAAAGAAAAACCTCTAAAAAATAACTTCACAAACATGAAAATCTTGTATTTCTATGAATTTATAGCTTATATATGCAACACCTATCTTTGCTATAGCTGTAGTACTGGGAGGGAAATAGCTGGGGGTAAGTCTGACATTTTCAACGATGATTGCTACTGATCTTTGACAGTGCCCTGATCTTACGCTAGCGCTGCCAAAGCTGCCTGTATCCACTGCCTTCAGCCCCGGGCTAGGACGGTCAGCTGAAAAGTCTCATCAAGACACCGCAAAAGGAAAACCAGCCCCCAGACAGGGTATCTGCTGCACTGGGGTTCTGTCTGAAATTAAAAGGTAGCAAGCTAAAATTCAGGGTCTGGATGAAATAATTTCTGACTGAAGAAAAAAAAAAAAACAAACCCGGATCAAAGCCGTTTTCTCAGTGAGAAGTCAGCATTTTTCACGCGGAATGAAATCCCAACCTGCTCTGCTCTCTACAGGAAGATATTTGCTAGGGCTGGCAATAGCAAGTGAAGCCGCCGGCACTCCACAGAGGTAAACAGAAAGGACTGTTTGTCCTTGCCGTGTCCCCAGTAGGTGTCCCATCCTTTCCTCCTCTAAAGTTCCTTCCTTTCCTTTTCCGCTTGGCTGGAGGATCCAATTCAGCAGAGTATTAAAACCCACGTGTACCTTAATATTTAAATGCCTTAACGAAGAGGGATGTCCTACTGAACGGGGGAGTTGGCACCACAGTGGCTTGCATTTTAAGTTCTA
The DNA here is from genome assembly GCA_002631895.1 of Agapornis roseicollis. Lineage (NCBI taxonomy): Eukaryota > Metazoa > Chordata > Aves > Psittaciformes > Psittacidae > Agapornis > Agapornis roseicollis. The sequence goes on from NDXB01016780.1 coordinate 5,319, forward strand.
TTGTTTTAAATAGTTAAACAACAAGCAGTTGTCCTGGTATGTTAAAGACAGCTCTTCTCAGAGACCACAGTTGAAGGACCTTTTTCAGTGCAAGGAGTACTAACACACCACCCCAAGTGCCAGCACACTTGTGCCAGCGCTAAGAGAATCTTTAAAATACTACTGCCAGAGTCAAGTGTTCAAATGTTCTCGGTTGATGTGCTCTATCACAGTCTTCATCTAACTCTGAAAGTTTAATCACCTTTATACAAGCTGTGAGATGTAAGAGACTAATCAGTTTCAAATAATTAATTAGAAAAACAAGTTGATGGCTTCCCTTGAACAGAAGCAGCACAAGGAAAATCACAAAACTAACAGATTTTTAAGCAAACCTAAGTTAAGGGCATTTGCATTTAAAAATAAAAGGACAAAACCCAAACCAAACCATAGAAAATAATGAATTTTGTTCTTTTAGCAACTAAATTTGGGGGGGGGGGGGGAAGAGAGGGAGAGGAGGAGTGGGGTGGAGGGTGTAGAATCACTATGGAAGTTTTACACTATACTCTAGTGAAAGCTGATTAATTGGCCTGAATCTCCACATTAACAGGCACTAATCCTCTTGTCAGGGGACCTGCTTACAAGCTTCTCTCCCCAGTCATGTAAAAGCAGTGATGGGAACAGAGATCTGTTATCTCAAAGCACTGTCCAGCCAACCTGGGATTATCTCTCATCTTCTAAACCTTAACAGCTGTGTATAAAGGCAATTAAACTTCCAACATTAGATGAAGTCAGACAGAGCACAGTAGCAGTTTGAGCAGTTTGACATGGAAAGGCCTAACATGAGCTCCAATGTTGCTGTTTAAAATGTCTATTTGCTCCTAAAACAAGCATCAGATGGTGTCAGCTGAGGGTCTCAGAAAAAGAAGGAGCATCCTACATGTTATTTTCAGTTATTTTACAAGTGCTTGTATTTTATACATGCTTATGAGACACTGCAAGTTGGCTGAAATAAGTATTACATTAACACCCTTTAAGAAACTGCCTATTGTCAAGAATTTGTGGATGGATCCTGTGTATAAAACCTTTAACACTCTCTCTTTTGTGCAAGTGGAATTTCACTCTGCAGCATAGCTGCAATGTTTTATGCTACTGCTTGAACTTGTATCACGAGTGATGGAGCCACATCATGCCAGCAAACTAAAAACTGCAGTATTTTTCTGGGATTATTTTATCCTTGGGTTAACTGTGAACAGCCCAGAACAGAGTTATACAGAGCTATAGCAAGATGCCTTAATATGGTTTAATCATTACATCCTCTCTGAATTAAACGGCTGTATGACATTATTTAAAAAAGAAAGAAAGAAAAGCCATTGTGGTTTCCCCAGGGAATTGCTTGACACAAAGGTTTTGGAAGATGCCTAAATATAGACAGTTCTGGTGAGATCTGGGTCTCCGCAAGATAACAACTCTGCACTATTTTTGACCATTTAACAAAGATGCTGGGAACACAATGGCTTCAAACAAACACGATTTGGCTCTCCCCAGCACTACAGAAAATACAGAGGTGCTTACAGAATCATGGAATCATTTAGTTAGAAAAGACCTTTAAGATTATCTAGTCCAACTATTAACCTAACAGTTACAAGTCCACCACTAAACCATGTCCCTATGTGCTGCATCTACACATCTTTTAAATACCCCTGCCTCTGAGAGACTCCCATCATCATCACTGTAAAAACTATCAATCCTCTACTAAGTAGTACATCAATCAAAATAGTGGCATGGAAATCATGATCCATTAAGTGCTTCACACTTGATTACCCATGACATTTTAGAGAGGGTCATACATTGATGAGTTGCTTTTCTCTTCTTTGCCCTTTGCTATTTGGACTGCATGACCACTTCTTGTTCATTACTAATGCAAAGTTTAGCACAAAGCTTAATTCCAACAAGAAGAAGAAAACAGCAGCTCAATTGTTTGTCCTTTCCCCCTTAAGTTAGCTCAAGCTGTATGTTTCTTTATTCTACATAGATCACACCTTTTCAGAAAGTGTCAGATTATGGGTCACATGCAGGTGCACTCTTGTTTCAACATGGCATTCCCTACCAAAGACATTCTGAAAGTGGAAGAGGAAGACTCAAACCACCAGGATTTCACTAGACAGCTTCTTTCCTGACTCTACCCTATGTGTGAGATCCAGTCTGAAGATTTGCTCCTCATTGGGCTAATTTAGAAAAAAAACAAAATACACAGGGAGGCATCTGGAAGCCATCATTCTACATTTGTTCTCTTTTACAGCATGATGCCTCACAATGAGGTGCAATCTTAGAGCCACAGGGGAAACTGAAACCAGTCACCCAAGTGTAATTCCTGGCTGTGTCACAGAGGCAGAGGACAGCCTGCCTGACCCTCCTCTGGCATTTACAGGCACGGTGTGTATCACAGTATTAACAGGAAAGAAATCACCCATTTCCTTTCAGCTCAGCTAGCCTTACCCTCTGCTCAGTAACATCCAGTTCATCTTCCTGAGGATCACAGGAGATCCCCAGATGTGGATTACCCTTTCTCACAGGAGTTAATGGCAAGAGAGAAGCAGGGAGCAGCACAAGAGAATGCAGAGCTGTTCTGTTGGACCCCCTAAATTGAAGAGTAACTACACAGACACCCAGAACATAAATACTTCAAGTATCCTTGCCTCAGTTTATCCACTTACCAAGTGGCAATAAAATTCACAAAAGATACATCTAAAGCTGTTGTGAGGTTTAATTAAGCAATAACTGCATAGGGAGCACTTGGAGATCTCCAGATAACAAGGTACCTGTACAAGAGAGGAGGTGATTTCTTCCGATGAAACAAAATCTCATGGCAACAACCTGGCAAACCCAGCAGGGAATATCCAGGGCTGTCTCAACTCTCTTTTTACAGCCTTGGTAGAGGAAGCTTGTGGAGATTGTTTACACGCACTTTTGCATCACAGGCTTTGGCAGGATGTTTGAGAGGATGCAAAGAAATGACTGGATAGGCTGAGCACTCAGAGCTGTGAAATACAGTCCCTATTTAAAAATCAAAGAGCAGGGAATCTGCTCCTGTCAACAAGCCTTTCAATAGAGAAGAATAATTTAGCAAGAATAGATGAAATCTCCCACCTTAGGGTGATCTGGGTGACTGTGAGTAGAAATGCGTTTTGGCATATAGTTCCCACATTCTTTTGTTAAACTTCTGTTGTCTGGGAAAGAGCAGAGTGCCAGAAGCCCTTGCAGGTGGAATACCTTGGCTGTTTCAAGCTCACTTGATTCAGAGTGATAGCATGTTTATCTAGATGTTTGGAAAGTTATTAATGAGATCAGCAAATCCTTTCCATTTATAAATTATAAATCACCTTCAGGAACGCCATGTAAATTATCAAGTCAAGTGACAGCATGCCTATTTATCTGTGAGTCTTTTATCACCAATAAATGAAAGCAAGAAAGGGAATTATCTGAGGAGAAGTGTATCACTCACAGCACTGAAGAACAATCTGTTAGGTCATGAGTGGAAACACCAGTGCAGCACACCCCGTTACCATTGCCTAACACAATCATCCTGAAGGAGATGCCAGAAGTAGCACTGTGCCAATCTAGGAGTAGGAAAGCAGCATGCTTGTTGTCCAGGCTGCTGACCCTCTTCAGAATGGTTTCTACCACACCAGCACATCAGCACTTGCTCTGCAGAGAGCAGATGTCTCCCTCAAGCTCATACTCAGTGCCTTTTCTCATCATCACGCCTCCCAGCAGAACAAAGACACTGGATATATAGAGCCTGGTCCGGGGACCTGTTTTAGCAGCCCTAGCAAGTAAGAGGTTCAGAAAAAGAACAGCGAGAGAGATACCAGTTTTATGACCAGCTGCTGCGAGTTCTGGAGAAGAAATACAACTGGAGCTGGACTTTGCTTTTAAATCCTTTCCTATCCTGAATTCACAAGACACATCATGCACTAATTCCTTTCAGCTGATGTATGGTATCTTTACACCACAGCTCTGCCCATCCTACTTTGAGGTCCAGACAACCCACAGATTTACAACACAGCTGCTGCTCTAGAAGTACAGGATTTGGCCCAGTTCTGCAATGGGCATATCAACTGGTAAAATTTGAAAGTAGGCTTGTTTATGGAGGCAGTAATTTGATAAATGCTTTAAACGAAGCTTTCTTCAAGAGTTCTGCAGAAAGTCTCCTTTTGTATTAAAAGGTACTTAAAAAAATACATGACATGAAATAAAATCCTGGGGAAAAGAACTGCAGAAACTGATGTTAGGCATGAGCAAAAATAGTTGTGATAGGTCTCTTCTCCTGCACTTTAGCCTTTGTCAGGCAATGCCAGGGAGGCTCTCAGCAGACACACCAGTGAGCTGGTGGAAACGATGAATTAGGAGAGGAGGTGGTCGGGGTTCTCTTTCTTACTCCATGTGAAGCATCCAGAATATGAATCTACCCATACTAGAGCAAAACTGTAGTGGCCAAAAGCATACATGGTGGAAGTACTTATTGCTCCTGTGGGAGATGGAGCTCGCATTCTGGGTGCTGCAGGAAGCACACTAACCAAGGCATGAGATAATGCAGCTTCAAGAGAAGACCAGCTGTGGCATAAGGAACAAGCCCCCCAGCTGACCCAATCACTAAAGCAAATGACTTCTCACTCGAGTAACTGGGCTAAAGCTAGCCAGTGCTGAGGAACAAAGGAAGGGTTTCTTCCCTCTCTCCTCGCAGGTCACTGGAGGCCACTCCTATCCCTGCCAGCAGTGGATGAGCCGGCCCAGTGAGGCTTTGCCACATTGCCCTGAGCCTGCTGCACCCCCCGCCACCAGAGCAGGTACCCAGAGGGCACACCCAACGGGCTGGGATACAGGTCAGGACACAGCTCAGCCTGCAGAGCCCTTACCCCAGCAGTGGTGACGCACCAGAAGAAAAGCTTCTGTTCAAATTCCTGGTGGATGTCCTACAGCTGCTAATGAGGAGAAAGTGGCAAAACAAACACAGTTTTACTCCTAATCTGGCAAAATATCCGTCTCCAACAAAACTATTGGCAAATAAAACTAATAATAATATCCCATTTTGGCTCTGAGGCCCTCATGGTTGGCATGATAGAGCTATTATTTAAATATCTACATGATACGTAAATCAGTGCAAGATAATAAACAGAGAATTTAATTGTGGTAACCATGGAACTATTTAGTAATGGCCAAAAGCACCACTGACTTCAGTCCAGGCCACAAAAATTCACTCTAGCAAAGAAACCTGGCTGTAAGTCTTACCAAGGCTTCACATGCTCTGGAGCTATGTGTGACTCATGTCCGCCCTGATCGCCTGGCCGCTCCTCCTGATACGGTAAGTTATCTTATGAGTGCTCCTGTTATCTACTCTCACTAAACCATATCAAGACTTAATTTTGCCACAGCAATTAACAGAATGCTATCAGCAGCATCCAAATTGCATCTAAGATCATTAAGGAGAATGAGGTTTTAAAATACTGTTGACAAGGGGATGTGACACCAGTTAAACAAATATCCTTGAGTATGCAAGACTATCTGTTTTCAGCACAGAGTCTGAGGCAGAAACATTCACCTTTTTTTCTGTGCCTTAGCCACCTGTCAGTGGATTCACCCTCAACTAGAGAAAATCACCCTACAAAACTCCACTGCCTTCCTGGTGTTCTGTGACTATCAAGTCTCACAGTCAGGCACCATTCAACTACAGATGACCATCACGAGCAGTCCCAGCAGGTATCTACAGCCACCAGACTTCTCCCCTGTGCCCACCACACAGAAGGGCTACTTGCACTCTGCCTTTGCTCACCAAACCGAGTTCACTGAGAACTTGTTAGGTTGCCCCAGCCACAAGTGATTCAAAGGCTACCATTTGCTTGAATATCAAGCACTTTGTCACTTGACTACCAGAATCTTTATTAGCCTGTCAAGAATACACAGGAGAACTTGTTCTTTTAAAAACTAGCCCTCAGATCAGCATATTAGTTTTCCATGCTCCTTATTTGCAATTACTTCGCACTTTTTCTTGCCTGTATTCACCCGTTAAGAAATATAAACTCTGATAAACAAACCCAAGAGTTTTTACCAAAACCAAACCACAAAATTTGCATATAATCAAGACTTGAAGGAGTTAAGCAGAGCAGGAGGAAAAGCACTGGCTGCAATAAATTAGTTCTGGCATATCAAGTTTATTTTCTAGATGTATTTTTCCTTTGTGGAGGTACAGCTGAACAGCAGCCACTAATGGGTCAGTAAATTTGCACTGTACCAGGCAGAGCCCAAGTACTTGGAATGAGCAACCAGCTGGGCAAGAGGAGAGATGGTTATTTCACCATATTTTATTCTTATGCATTTGCTTACATTTTATGAATGTGCTATTTATTTTTCAAGTTCTCATCATGCGACATAAACAATTTTTTGAAAGACCTTTATGAACATCATTTGTCAACATTAAGTTGACAAGTAAGGTTTTGACATTGCAGCTGCTTAGTGACAGCAATTTTAGAGGAATATGGGTCTTGAATATTTAATTAAAGAAGAGCAAATTCTAGGCCTAAACTAGATGTCCCGTACCCAGATTGCCTCTAAAACAACAAAGAAAGAAGGAAGGTCATTCCCACATTGGAACAATTACCCTGGACTCACGCATAGCCTTAAAAACTAGCCTCCCAAGACCCCTTGCTGAAGGCTTCCCAGGTCCATGGAAGTGAAACAGGAGCCTCTGTGCTGGAACTATGTCTTGGCACTGCCCAGTGAGAGCCCATGGGCTGGCGGTACCCAGCTGCGTTCCCTCACTGCTGCTCATGGGACCCTCGGACAGGGACCGAGGAAGCCCAGTCCAGAAGCCAGAGCTGCTGCCCTGGTATATTAAAAAGTTTCCCAGAACTGCTGTTAAGGCGCAGCCTCGGTATCCAAATTCTTTAATAGTTACCTGAACATTCACAGGGCTGCGCTGACTCATAAACCAATTGCACTCAAAATTCTGCAACTGGGGATTAAGCGCTGCCTCAGAGCTCGTTCACCTTGTTACACACACAGAGCCCATGACAAAAAGCATTTGCAATTCAAAGCACTCACAGATTCAAGGTCAGATTTCTTTCTGTTTCAGGAATTCTTCCTATGTGCAAAGTCTAAAGTACTGAGACGAGCAGATTGATTTTTTTAGCATCTACCTCAAGAAAGCCAAGATGAAGGCTATCATTATTTCAGCTTCTTGAGGGGGACTTCTCTGTCAGTGTGTGTTAGGGACTTGTTAAACAAAATGTTTTGCAGTAAATCACATGGAAATGTGAACTCAGCAAATGCCAGAGGCAATGACAGGCGGATATAAATGACAATTAGAAAGGTGTGTCCGGATGCTTGAGGTATGAGCCATGATAAAGTGCTTGTGAAATTTCACCTGCCCGGATTGGGACAGAGGTTGTGGCCTTCAGAGAAGAGAAAAAAAGTATCAGATGTGCTAATTAAAAAGAAAACTAAATGTCTGAACAGTCATCCAAATATTCCAACCTCAGCAGGGAATAGAACCTACAGATGGTGGGAATTAGTCTGAATCAGACCTCACTAAATGGTCACAGCAAGCCTGGAGAAAGACAGTACAAGCCAATGGTCACTTAGCTGGCAAAAAGACAGAATTCTTTTCACATAATCATTCATTTGCACTGACAGCTTCTAAAACGGACTTAGCAGATCCGTTCACCTTTTCTGAGCTGCTTTTCGCTTTTTACAAAATATATGGAGCTGATCACAATCCTTACAAATTTTGAAAAAGAAAAGCAGACATATACTTTAGCTGATTAAATGTTTAACATTAACAACATCCATTACCATCACCAGCAGCTAGAGATGACTAACAAAGAACATGAAATCGCATTAGTGCATTCAGCAAACCTTCAGAAAATGCTACTTTTCACCGTCAAAAATAGCATACCTTACCAGCCCAGATTTCATCAGCCCATTCTGTCAGCAGTAAATGCTGTTTCTAGGCCACAGCATTTTCCATTAATGGAATATGATTTGCCACTGCGTTTTCAGAAAGCTAAGGTGAATGTGTGATACTGAGAGAGGGCAGTGGGTAATCCATAAATGAAACTCCTCATGTAGGGCAAGGTCAAAGAACAGCTGCCTATGGAAAACCCCACACAGAGGGATTTGCATACCACATTCTAGCTGTGTATTCCCAGGAGCTTTGTACTAGGGATATTTTAAATAAACAGTAATATATTTCTCAACAAATGATTTAAAAGCATGGAGATAATGACTTCTCATGTGGCTTTATTACTGACTGTGCTTACAAATATGTCACCTGGGTAGTTTTGTTTCCCATATTTGTTGATCTTCAAGAAGTTCTGATTATTACTCACATTGTTCTGAGAATCATATCTGTTTCTAGTGACAATAGAAAACGAGCCAAAATAAAACACAATGGTATTTATGCAGTTACTATGTAATAGTTACTTAAGATAAAATCCTGCCTCCATGTTTCTAAGAACTGTGGTACTATTTAGAAGTGGTGGTGAAAAAGCTGGTGGTGGTCTTTGATAGAGACAACTATCATTCATAAGCTACCGGTGAACTAAAAAATTAACAAGCTCCATAAAGCAATTAAAATCCAAAGTGTAAAGTAGATGTAATGACTCAACAGCCTGATCACTACTCTCATAAAACCAGGCTAATAACACACAGTCTGAGTCTCCTCGCATTGACATCAACATAAATTCAAGTAGCAAATTGAAATTCTCATCATTAGTGGAGTTTCACTGACATAAAAGTTGCAAGGCAGGAGAAGCAAACCCAAGGGCTGTGCACTGAGAAGACTCATAAGAAACCAGATTTGTGCATTGCACTAAAACTGTGTGGTTACGTTAGGTGTCACTTCATGGGCCAGAGGCCAGCTATCAGCAGTTTGCTGCATGAGCTGCACACTGTGTGTTGTCTAATCAAAATGCCACTCACTAAAGACAATTAAGTGGGCACTGCCACTCACATCTTAGAATCTAAGCACATCCTTCCTGGCAATGAAAAGAGCCTGGAATGGTGATCCAAATATTCTCCTGTCAGTTTATAAGAAAACCCAACACACACACAACCCTAGCCCCAAACCGCAGAGGGAAAGAACAGCATATAAGCTCACAGTTTTTGCATTTTTAAACCTGTCTCATTACTGGGAGGACAGCCCTCCTCCCTCCATTCCCCTTCTGTACTGGTAATAGTAATAGCTTACAACTTGTATGGGATTCAGACTTAAGAGTTCATTCTCATTCTAGACTTGTAGCCAGCTGAAAAGTTTTAAAGATGTTGTAAGACTCAGTACAATAAAACAACTGTCCTTGGTCTCCCAGATAACAAGCAAGGCTTTTTTTAGTGTTTAAAATAATCAATATGCATTCCATGCATATTTAAAGACATCTTTGTATTGTTTCTTTGTAAAGACAACTTTGGGTCTCACAAAAGATGCTGTTCATGGTCTTCGGTAATGCAGAGTATATTAATTGGGCAATACCTCATAGTTATTTTGGAATGCTAATTCGGACAGACCATAGTCACTTGCTGCCTCTCTAGAGGGGTGGCAGTGAATTAGGAGCACAACAGCATGTTTGTGAGGTGAATTTCAACTATGCTCGGGTATCACAGCATGCTTTAGCAGTGCCCCTGAACCACAAAAACCGGTAGGTTGCTATTTAACAACCTAGTTTATGTGCCAGATGTCACTGATAGGTTCAGATCAGTTTTTAACTTGGGATGGAGGAAGAGAGTTCAAAAATTAACTAGCTACTTCCTGCCAACATCTATCACCAAGCCCTGACAGGAATGAAGCAGCTATTATTCACTGCTTATGCAGCTCATATCAAAGTTAGCCCTCAAACTCATGATATTAAAGAGTCCATGCTACATAGTAATTTGGGACAGACACCACCTGCCTTCAGAAAATGTAAGCAGGATGCTTAAGCAAATAGAGCAACCCATGAATCAGAAACTTCCACAGCTTGGTTTGAACAGAGCAGCTCAAAGCAGCCAAGGATTTGCATGAATGCCACTGCACCCTTCCTTCCCACCCCCCCTGAGGCTGTGCCCTCAGCAGTGCCTGGAGGGAGGCTGAGGAGGGAAAGTTGAGCATGGCTCAAGCACCACCTTGCAGCACAACTGAAGGAAGCAGAGTGGAGCAGTACCCCTCTGAAGTTGGAAGTTTCTCAAGGAGCCCAAAGCTCCATGACTAAATGAGGCAGCCTCAGGCTTCTTATGTGTGCTTATTGGCACTGGTTTCTCAGGACCATAAACCCCCATTGAAGCTGTCTACCTCCTTCATTACTCTTTGCACTGCAGATGCTGACTCAGCAAGGCCTCAAGGAAGCTTTGGGCTGAGGATAGCCTTGTGGGAAAAAGCTTCCTAGTCCACTCTTCAGCAAAGCCTGGTCCATAATTCCCTTCCTTTCAGTATTTTCCAGACCAGGAACAGCATTAATCAAATACCTTTGCTGCCCTTAACAGTTTAAGTGCCTCAATTTGCCCAGCTTATTTTGTCCCAATACAGGCACCAGCTACATAATATGGCTCGCAACATTACCTCCCCTCACATATTCACCCTTACCTTGCCTTTTCTCTTTCTCAAAAGGAAACTTTGTTAAATCACCACAAATAAATTCAGAGAACCAGAAAGACACTTATTTCCTTTAAATGTTTTCCATTGACAACACGCTAGTATTTTTCATGACTTATGTTAAGAGTTGAGTAACCACATCAGTCTACAAAAGCCCACTTTCAGTTTTTCATTATTTATGTGCTTTTTGCACAAACAGATGCACAGAAATTCAGAAGCAGCTCCCAACCAATAGAAGCTAACACCTCATTGGGCTGCAAGCTCCCTGCTTGCATGGCACTCTCCTGGCAGGTGAATGCCACCTCCACAGCTCAGCCAAGGGCTTCCAGCACTGGCACCTCTGCTCTGCTGACACATCTTTTCTCACAACTCAGCATTGTCACTACTGACCCCAGCCCTTATTTCCTGCCACTCCCTCCCTGCTGCAATGACATTCCCAGCAAAAGATGTAAATAACAGCCTAGGGTACAAAAAGAGTGACTAATTCTTTACTTTCCACTCATACAGTGATCTCCTAACAGGCAATGGCACTGACAAGCCCTTCCTGCAACACTCTGTATTTGTAGACATTTTTCTGTGGATAGGTGTCCCTAATCATATCTTTGAGCAATTAGAAACCCAAATTATTTTTCCCTTTCTCCTCCCAGTGACTGGATGACTATGCCCTTGAAGTAAAGCCAAGCCAGCCACTACACAGCAAGACAGGTAAAGCCAGGGAGGGTGTAAACAGGAAGGGATGAAGTACCCCAGCACAAGTCCCCAGAGGACACAACTTCAGCTAAGACTGCTGGGATTCTAGAGGATTGCCCTGCAAATGAGGACTTGGGCAGAAATAAGTGGGTCAGAAAAAGATGGAACTAAAGAGATAAGCTAGACAGACTGACTTTTAAACGGAGTAGAGCATCACAGTGGTCAAGACGAGTGGCAACTTCAAGTGTCAATATGCTGATCCCATAAGTGCTCAGTGGTTTTCAGACAGGGTTAAATGAAGAGTTAATAGGGGACAAAACACCTTCACCCCCCTCACATGATAAGAGCGAGGTCCTAATATCAGGTAAATAGGGTAACTGTAAACTTGTCATATTTTATTGCTGTATTTTATTGCCTTGGTATTGCAGAATAACATACTGACTCCCATGAAAGCACTACAATAGTCTTTATGACTTAAGAAACTGTAAAATGTTAATACCAAAATCAGTAGGATCTCTCAGCTAAAAAACACACTTCCAGTTTATTAAAAACTAAAACCCTGTGATTTTCTAACACTCACATAATTCAAAGGAATAATCCTTCTCCAGCACTTCACTAAGCTAGCAAACAAAACCGAGTGTTGTAGGTTCAAGTTACTCTTTGATCTGGTAAACAACCCCACAGTGAATTCAGGTTCAATTACCATATTTAAATTTATGACATCTACAGTGCTGTAACAAGTTGGTGACAAATGCCAGTTTCGTATAGAAAACATGTATTAACATGCACAAGCTACAAAAAAGAAAAATCAATTGGCTCTATACAGATGTATTAAAACATACTTTGGCAGTTTTATGCAGTCTTTTATACATATTTGTCAATGCATTTGGTTGCAGTTCTAGTTAGTACAAGCAACCTACTATTACAAAGACATTTCTAGTTTGGTATACTGAAAAGCAAAATTTGCTTTACTGATATTTGTGTGTGTGTATTTAAATGCATATTCACAAATGCAGTCGTTGTTACTGCAGAAATTTCATTTGCATGCAAAATACCTCTGGTGCAAATTACCAATAACATAAGGGAGCCCATGAAATGTTAAAGACTTCAAAGGATGAGAGAAAAAGTATTTGCATTTTGGGCCTGATCCAAAGCACATTAAAGTCAAGGGGAGTCTTTCCATTGGCCGCAACAGATGTTCTGACTTGAGGAAGTTTTGATGCAAGCTATTGACATAACAGTAGGCCAGCAAGACCACAAAATCCACATTCTGAAGAAACAAGAAGTTAACTTTGCTGAATGCTGATTTACTACTTTTCATTATGGCAGTTGTCTCTCAGCTTCTCCTAGGACAGTCTCTGCTGCCTCTCTCACTGCCTGTAACTCATGTTTCTGTTCCATACCGCACACTCATTACAGTTCTTACATCTACACATTCTTCTCGTTGATGGCTTTTAAGTTATTTCGCACTCTGCAGATACTTAACTTTGTAATACCGTTATTTAATTTGAAAGTGACTTGAGACAAGAACCTATACAGGACAACATAAAATCTTCCAAAAATATGTTCTGATAGATCGCTACCTATAAAGAATACAGATATCAACTGCTTTCAGTCTTTGAAAAACTGCTAGTAGTTCTCATAACAGAAGTAAACTGCTAGCTGCTCTCATCTATTTGAGAATACTCAGCTTAATATTGCTTCAGCAATCTCTGTCCTTTTCCATCAATATTTTAGTGCAATTTTTCATCTGGCCTAAACAAAGTAGTACCTTGCTCACCAAGACAAAAAAACCCTGTTCACGTAAAGGATAGGAAGCACAATATGGTAAAAGCAAACAAGTGACTGGACTTGCAACAGTGCAGGTAACAAGGAGAGGAAAAACAAGTTTATTTAAATAAGCTTGAATAATTTATTCCTTTTGCAAAGCAACATTTTTCCTGGCATGAACCAAAATGAAATGAGCTAGTAAAAGGAGCATTTTTCTAGCACAAGCATTAACAAATGCCATACCTATGTGTCACCAGTAAGCAAAAATCAAACCCACTGCAACAGGGGGAGAACATACTAGGACACAGTGTACATTTTTCTTCCTCTCTATACTTCAAAGTCATAAGCACTCCTCATATTTCACGGTAAAAGGTTTTATTTCTGGTTCCTGCAGCTCAGGTAATGATACCGTAACTCAAAGGCGGTGCAAGGCTCACTATAGCTCTGACCTCGTAAACAATTTTAATATCCCTTCTCCGCATCCCAGGAGATACAGGACTGCACCTGAGCAGCCAATATCTCCTCAGTAGGTACTTGTTTATTTAACTTGTAAATAAGCACACACATTGCACATTAAAACCAACCTGTATGCAAAGAGAGGGTTTCTGACTGCATGAGGGAGGCCATCTTTCAACAAGCCAAGGTAAATTTGCCAAATATCCAAGTTGTGTGGGAGGGAATGTGAAATTGAGCCAAAACACAGCACAGACTCACAAAGCAAAGCACACAGCACCGCATCTGTTACACACATCTATGCTGGGCTTCTTGAAGTGTTAGAGACAGCATGTTGTTTGGAATGATGAACGCAGTGATGATACTGCTGCAAACAGGGGCAGAGAAAGGACCCAGACAGGAGCAGCACTTCTGCTCATCTTTCCAGGCAGAGCAACTTGGGGCTGCTCCACAGCATCCCTGCTATACCATACTATGACCACAGGCTCAGAAAAGGAGGGGACACTAAGGTCAGTAAAATGATGCTATCAACCTCATATGCAGAACCACAATCATTTGGAAAAGCCAGGGCCTGTTCTGTAGCACTCTGGGTCTGCATTAGGCTGGAGCAAATTGGTAGAGGGGTATCTGAGACACAGAAAGAGGGTTCTGGCTAGCTGAAACTAGCTGGTTATTTAACTGGAAAACTGAAATGCAAGGCAAGATCTCTTCAGCTGAGAAAGTTTCTTTTGGGGGAATGCAATCAAGTGTTTATGTCTAGGTCAGACCTTGAGAGCTACCTTTCAGCTATAAGAAGATGGTGATCCCACAGCAACTGTGCAAGGCCATTTACCACAGAGATGAGGCTGAAGGCAATCCCAATTAGTCTGTTTGCCTGTCCCACAGGAGAATAACCTGTACTCCCAAAAGAGGATACCATGGTACTAAGTGTCTAACTAACTTAATGTGAAAATCCTCCAATGCAGAGATTCCCCAACATCCCTGGGCAATCTGCACTGGCAGTAAAGCTCTTTGTGATTATGGTTCATTTTCCCCACACACTCCTTGTGTCCAGCCTAACCTTCTCTCTTTGCAATTTAAGACAATTATTTGCTGCCTTGCATCCAGCCCCATCTTCACAGCCAACTTCTGCACACCTCTGGTTAAAGAGGAAAGGTGAGGGAAATTTCAAGATATGTTCACCTCTAAGCAAATCCAAACTTTGAATTCCTTAAAGTGAGCTGGACAGTAAGTGCTAACACAGGCAGAAGGGATGCCTTAGTCTCTTAAGCCTGCATGAGGGCTACAAATCCATCAGTCAAGGTCTGGACTAGTTAGGAAGACACCACATAGCATTTCAATTTTTTCCTTCTGGAATAAGGCCAAAAATTCACTAGTTGATGTGAACAGACAAAACAGAATCCACTACACTGAAAAACCTCTTCAAGAAACAAATAGCAAAGTGCTCTCAAAGAAAATTTATCTCCTCTTATCATGTGTACTTATTTGCTATCAAAGGTCTGCTTGCAAGATTCATGGTGCTGAGCTCAGGGCAATAAACAATTTATTCTGAGAAATCAAATACAGACAATGAAGATATAGGAATTACAAGCTAATACATGAAGAAAAAGCAGGTCAGATCAGCACTGGGCCATCCTGGTAGTATCGCTATAGCTCATCTGCAATGCTTAATAAAATTAATTTTATATCAGGGTTCTGTTTCTTCAGGTTTTCACTAAAAAAAAAAAAAAAAAAAAAAAAAAACAAATCAACAACAAAACGGTATTTGAAAAAG
>NDXB01016780.1:20679-42236 GCA_002631895.1 Agapornis roseicollis
GTTCTGTTTCTTCAGGTTTTCACAAAAAAAAAAAAAAAAAGAAAAAAAAACAAACCAACAACAAAACGGTATGTGGAAGAGGACGGGGCTTATTCTCCAACAAAAGTTGCAAGGTCTGATTTTCTATTTGTTTGGCCCAACTCATCCATAGCCTCACAACCATGGCCAATTCTGTACAGAGAAGTTGTCAGTCAGGGCAGTGGCACCAACCAGGTCCAAGTCTCAAGACTGTGGAAGAAGCTCCTCAGAAACATAAAGAGCCTTTTTCTGGTATCTGCCAACACTGTGGCAAGGGAAAGGAGGAGCCTTCATCTTTTTATGATGAAAAAGTGCTAAATAAGTTGCCACAGTACCACATTTCCATATTTGCATCAGATTTTTTTTATAATGGGCAAATTCTGCCCTCCACTATACTTCAACACCACCTACGATGTTCACGCAACATAGGTATATTTGACCTAATTGAATTTTAAGACCAAATAGGGTTCTTGCATTCAGACAGGCAACTTCTTTTGTCTTACTCACAGATTCCTGTGACACAATACATCTAACATATTGCAAATTTCTGAAGAGTTACTTCTTCCAAACAACTATCTTCCTTGTTATTTAGCTGGGCTGACGGGCAGTTCACCATCATTTATGACAGAGGTGCAGAGACAAGTGAATAGCAATTACTCAGCATTTGTTAAAACAACGGCCTCACCTTTAATAATTGCACAGTCACATTTCTTTGCACAGGGTCAAGCAGAATCCCGGAAGGGAGACTTGCTGATTGACACAAATATGTTTGTATTTCAAAGGGCAAACTACAAAGTCAAATAAAAGGCAGTGTTTGCACAAGAGTTAACTTAGCTATTTGGCATTTTCAAAGAGCTCAACAATCCCACGGAAAAATGTCTCTCCTTTGCTCTGCTACAGTACATCTTTAACCCAAACCTTAATACAGGTGTACAGAGAGGTCAGACTACCATGGGCCCTGCGAAGAGCTAGCTAAACGCACAACCACAAGAAGGAAGAGTTTTAGTGACCTTTAAAGCAGCAGTGCAATATGGTGGGCAAAGCTCCTTCCCCCCAGTATCTCCACAGTGAGCTGGGTGGTCGATGAAACCTAAGTGCAAGTTAGAACTAGAGGGATCCTCTGCATGGACAGACAAACCAATGTCCAACCAAGGAGGAAAGACAGAAGACCTCCTCCGTCACACTTTGACACCCCAATTCCAGTTTGCCATGAATTAAAAACACCAGCTCTGCACAGTTCCAGTGCAACCTAACAGGAAGGAGACATGACAATAAGGCCACATACTGCTCTTGGGACTGCACCATTCCTGCTAAGACTTGGGCTGCTCCCTGCAGTGCTGCATCAGACCCATGGCACATCTCCTTCAGCCTCCACCAGAGCCAGTGTTGCTCCTTCACAATGGACAAGGTCTCCTGCCCCTCTGTGGGCCCCTCTTTGGCAACCTGTGGCCATGCTTCTTTCTACTACCACTCCATGCTCTACAGCAAGTGACTGTAGGTTGATTTTGTTCTCCTTTCTCTCACAAATTAAAGTTCTCTGTCTATCCTAAAGCTATAAATGGGTGCTTTCACAGTGCCCACAACCCTTTGAGCTCACTTTCCCAAGCTATTGGGTGTGTTGAATTCAAGGTTACCAAGTACATTAATTTGGGGTACATTAAAACTGGGTACTGAGCACATGTCTTCAAAGAGCCACAAAGAACTTGAAGGTGAATCAACTAAATGGATAAAGGATCTGCACATGGGTAGATGCAGCCAAAAAGGATGGAAATAGTAGTTTTGTGGGCGATTAGCAACGCACTTTAAGTTATACACCCTGGCTTCACCTCTTTATGTGGGGATGAAAGTTGAAAGGAATCAACTAAAAAGGCCTTTGAACCTCAAAGCATTTCAAAACTGTATATTATCAGCTGTGTCTATATGCATTCATGTGTACCCAGCACCCACTGAACTAGTGTGTCCCGCCTGAAGTATTGGATCCAGTATTTTAATCTTCTGTGGATTTTCAGAAGTAGTCCAAATTTGGGTCAGCCTGACAGAACTGTGTCGGGGATTAGCACAGGAGGACAGTTTCTAATGCGCTATTGGAATGACTTCAGCAACAAACTGCAAAAAGAAGTTCTTTCACATTAAGTGTAACTATTGCTACTCTGAGATTAAATATTACCTGGAAATTACTCTCATTAACTGCAGAGTCCTTGATTAATGAGCAGGTGAAATGTGTACAGGGACCTGGTCCTGATTTCAGCTGTCGTATTAGCTCTACCCTGGACACTTCTGATCACCACAAAAATAAATGAGGAAATCCAAGAACTAATTATGAGTGCACAAAATGTGTCAACCTAATAAGTGTGTTATGGTACTTCAGAGATTAAGAGGAGGTTGGCAGATGCACAACATGCAAACATCGAAGCCACTAAAGAGAAACAGCAACAGAATTCAGCTATCTTCTAGCATCTCTGGTGTGAAGACTACAAGAAGCCTCTCCAGAAATAGTCCCTATTTCAGAATGACTCTAGTGCAATTTTGACAACTGCAACCTTTTGTTCATTGTTTTAACACTGATGGGCACAGGAGTAACCCTCAGTGCTCACCCCCCTCCCAGGGCATAGACCTTGAGCACTGCCCAAAGGCCCCAAAGAAACCCTTGTCAGAGCACAGGAGTTCAGCACGCAGCAAGCCCAGGCCACAGGAGAGCATCACACCTGGAGCTCCTGGAGGGTGCCACCACAGGCTTGAAGGTACCATAGGCTTGGGCTGCAGACCATGCACTTGGGAAACCAAAACCACCTATTTTGGTTTGTCAGCAAACAGAGTTGTACCTAAGCATCTCCTGCTATGCTTATCCAGCAGCCACTGCCCCCAAGCATTTCTATGAAACAGTAGGGACTACCCACACACGCTCTTTTTAATTTGTGTTTACTTGTCTCTTGAAAAAGCCCAAAGAAGCCTATTATACACACCAGCTAAGCACACAACTGAATACTCCAGCATCTGAAGAGGAGTTCAGGCAACTTGTGCCCTACAACTGATCTCCTATTTCTCCCTACGCTTTCCTTCTAATCCTCTATGTAATTACATGAGTTGCCTGATCTTCCCCAAGCTATCAATTCCCCGAAATTCATTTTCAATTTGCCATCCTTGAAAGAGTCTGGGCACTGGATAAAGCCTTCTCAGCTTGATGCAACCCATGCTGCTATTGAGGCCTCCCCTGAAACTGGGTGCAGCTGGCCAGACCCTGAGCAAGGGTTGCCCTGGCCCAGCCCAGGAGGAGGACAGGCAAAAAGAAGGTATTGATCTGGTCCTTTTAACATGCTAATTTGCCCAGTGGCTGCTTCACTCATTGCCAAGCTGGACACTTCAAAAGGAAACTGTTTTCAAAGCAGCAGTGTGTTTTTCAACTGCAGAAAACACTTAAAACTGAAAACAAATGAATTCAAGTTCACAGAAGCACTGGTCGGTATCCTTCAGCTCCCCAGACAGAGATGTTTGATGTATGGAAAGACAGACTTGTTAATTAATGCTATTAAAATGTGGCCTGGCAAAATGCCCCTGGGATTTAAAATAAGAAAAATCCACTCCCTTGAAGTACACACTTTAATATAAAGATAGCCTGTATTAGTATCAAAACAATTCAGCCATAATCTCTTGAAGTGTCCCCCTGACTTCCCTCACCACCACTTCTGAGAAATAAAATGTAGTTAAAACTAAATTTCTGTAATTTAATTTCTATAAAGCAGCATCAACACTGGAGAACATTTTGGCCTTTCTTAGCATTGATAATGGGGAAAATAAAGGTGATTGTTCAATATCTTCGTACCACTGAAAATGCACAGCAAAGGCCAGAAAAAGCCCTCGGTGTGACAGAGAAATTACTAACATCTTTTGGAAAGCAGCAGCATTACTGACTTAATGCCTTTGTTACCAACACAGGGTCTGCAATCATGGGCTAAATACAATGTGAAGAATGGATACAATGACAGGATTTAACTAATGGCTGGTGGAAGTACCAAAATATATTACATACAGAAGATTTCCAGACAGAACACAAATCAACCGAGTGTTTAGCATCCCTGTTTGTGGCTCACATCATGCTTCTAGAGACAGGCTGTGAAAAGCAGGAGTGCTCTCCAAGCTAAGGGAGATAATGAGTTGTAGCTCTGACCCACAGCATATCATCCTGTTTTCAAAGATTAAAGAGCTGAAAACAGCAATTTCCCTTCAAGTATGCGACTCTTTCCATGGCTAAAGTCAGCCTTGGTTAGCAAGAGCAGCCAACCCTAAATGAAGGGAAAGCCTCAGCCACCAAGCGCAGCCTGCTTCTCTGGACCCCTCAGTCCAAGCCCCAGCTGCAACCTGCAGCATCAGCCACCCCAGTCCATGCCCACTTACCCCCACAGCAGGAGGGAATCTGGGATGCTGATGACTGCTAACCCTGGGCCACAAGGGACAAAAAGCCATTCAGATGCTGTGGGAGAGTGTAGGCAAACGGGGGAGGGGGGACGACGACGACTAATTATCAACCTGACATTGGCTCTGGAGCAGGCAGCATCAGTGGAGCAAACTTAGTCACAAGAACAAGGCATGAAGAGATAACACCAGAAAATATGAGCAAAATGGAACTTGTTTCCTTGCCACTAAATTGTTAGCTTTATGGGACTTCATGCTGAACAGTATGAAAAAAATCCAATTTGCTTTGAAGCGCATTAGTCTAACATCCTAATTATTGTTTACATTGCCATTTGCCTTCTATTAAGAATTGAATAATTACTCAGCGCTCCATAGTTTAAAAATACAAGCAAACAGGATTATCTGGATAATTAAGACTGTGCCACAGCTTTGTACTGTGGCTGTACAAAGTATTCCCATATAACAAGCAGAAGCAATAACTATCGATTGCCTTAGTTCAAATGATGCTTTAAGAAGTTCCAGCATGCAAGATGGGTAACTCATTAAAGAAGGGTGACCAATACCTTCTGACAAGCATGGAGGGGGGAGAAGCTATTCTCAGAGCTAGGACACTAGCATGAGTCTTTGGTCTTTCCCCAGTCACATACAATAATATAATCAAACATAGAATAGTTACTGTTAGAAAGGACCTTAAGTTCATCAAGTTCCAACCCCCCCGTCATGTACATGACACACTAAGCCATGTCACCCACAACTCCATCCAGCCTGGCCTTGAATACTGCCAGGGACGGAGCATTTACAACTTCCTTGTATGTGCCTCTGTGAAATTCAGCTGGTCTTCCTCCCTTGGTCCTCCAGCCACCTCAGCACAGAAGAATATCCATCTTCCTGTTCAAGAGTCCCACCTTGGGCCAGCCTGCAGAAGCCGCAGCCCTTCTGCAGCCTGTATGGTGCTGCACCAGGCCACCAGTAAATAGGAGACCCGTTTCTGAGCACTCCTCTTTCAGTGTGTTTTTATAGATGAACTTGGTTTTACAGACTCCTGTAGCGAGATTTAAACCCACCCATCTAAGAAAACATAGACCAGCAAACTGAGTTTTCTCTAGACATCTATAACTAAATGTGCCAAAGCAAATATCAGTTGTCCAGGATATCTTTTTCCCTTCTTTCCCCCCTCCCCAAACATTAATAGCCCATCCATATTGTATTTTAAACAGCAGGACCACCCCTTCTGGGTGACTATTAGGACAAAAGCAAAGTTCTTGCATGTCCCTTTGTTGGTTTAGAGAGCTGCTCCTCCGTTTAATTACACTACCAGGTTTCACACTGCGAAGTTTACTACCCCTGTGAAATTACCTTCAAGTTAAACACTAATTGGACATCCAACAAAAACAAACCTCTCTCACAACCTTGTTTTTCCTTCTGGTTTCTCATAGGATGTAGCCCCAACACAATCAGGGTCCCAAAGTCATACCACTGATTTACAGAGACACAAAATGAAAAACAGTACTTAAAAGAAATATAGTACATTCATGCAGCATGTGTTCTAACTTATATCAATAAACCTTTCAACAAATCTATTCTGAACAAGCCTGTGTTTTGGGAGCATTTAATGAGCCTCAGCTTTATTCTAAGCCAAAGGCAATTTTAAGTAAATTTGAAATAAAGAAAAGTTAAAAAGAAAAGAAAGCCACTAAAACCAAAAATAAAATAAAATATGGGTTCTTGTGTAATGGTGATGCTTAAAAAAGCAGAACTTTTCTCACAGACTATTTTCTTTCAATAAATAAAGACAGCAGTTCATTTGTGCATGTTTACCCAAGCACTACCAGCCTCTTTCCCCCTCCGCACCAAAGTAAAACCATGGACCAAGTCCACTTCTGTCACCAGACCAGCAACGTGCAGGACACACCAGCAGGGCTGAGCAGGTCCTTGACTCAACACACAGAAAATGTTGTTTCCATGCACGTGTGCATGCACACTCACAGCACAGGGCAGGGGCAGCTCCTGAAACAGGTCCTTCCACCAGTGGAGGATGTAACTACAGGAGGGCTTCATGGTCACTGGTGAACATCTGGAGATGACACCCAAGGGCCTGCAGCCTCACCAGGCACAAGAAATAGCACTCTCTGCACCTCCAGCCATCACTTAACAGTGGCCAGGGTTTCAGAGCATAGCACTTTCACACACACCAGCTTGAAGTGAGCAAGCAGGGAGCAGAGACAGGGAAAAGAGTGACAATCATAGTGTAATATCTGCACAGTAGGCTCCTCATGTCTCAAGGTCTGCTCTTGACTATCTCTTAAACAAAGAGATCAAAAATATCAAAATAGAACCCGTTTGCATAAAATCCAAATCTCTGAGCTCTACATAAACGGGAGATCTTGGCTGGTGTTTCCAAAGGAAGCTCTTATCTTCTTTGTGAAACAGGGAAATGGGTGTGCTACTTTGCATGCTGGTTTATACAAAAGATGCAAATGAGGAATATGCTGCATGCAAAAGGCAAAGCAGCCGACAGCTGCCAATCCCCATTCACAGAGAGAAAGTGCTTCCTTAGTCTCCAGTAGGAAGAAGAGAAGGGAACCAACATGTCTGCTTCCCAGGGAGGTGAAGCAGGCTCTGAATATTCATAAAATGGCCATTTAGTCATGGGAGTGTTAATTGTGTCTGACTCACAAAACTGTGTGACCTCACCTGCTCCTGGCAATATATCTAAAGGATGCAGCATAACAGAATGAAACCAGATAAGATATTTATCTCACAAGTTCGGGGGGCTTTTTGACACAGTCTCAAGAGACTGAAGTGTACTGCTGAGCGTTTCTTTCATGACTTCTCACAAGTGCAATAAAGACCAAGCTCAGTGGAGTATACATTTAGACAGATAATAACCCTCATCCAGCTGAGAAGTAAATACTGAAGTCATCACACACAAGATGAGCTGTCTGGAAAGTTTTGGTTTGCCCCCTTAAAACAAAACAAAGCAACCAAACAAACCACACACAAAAAACAGAAGGTGGTCTATATATCCCACAAAAGTCCACCCAGACATGCCTTGAAATTCATACCACCATAGCAGCTCATCTGGCTTTGATTCCAAGGACTATGCTTTCTAGTAGTAACATGCAGAATAAGGACCAGATATTGCTCCCCTGTGCACCAGCAGAAATTTTGTCAGGAATTCAGAAGGAAGCAATCCCAGCCTTTCTCCAAGGGATACATGAAGTGACGAATGCTCAACAACTGTAGCTTGACTTCGGAGGGGCCCAGGGAGGAGAAAAGCAATACAAACCTGTAATAACATTTAAATGGAGATTTTGAAACGCACCAGGTGGTACAAAAATCACAGAGGGAGCAACCCTTGGAAGATCTATTGAGCTACATGCGAACATAACATAACCAAATCACTCCTTCAGCAAAGGAGAGAACCAACTAAATTTGGTTCAGACAGACTGTGTTTCAGTATTGCTCCCATGCTCTCCCTGGTAGCTTCCGTCTTCTCAGCTCCTTTTAAAACATAACATGTTGAGTCTGTGCATTTTTTTTTCCCCTGCCAAAAATAATCAACCTGAAAAAAAATCCTTCTGAAATCTCAATTCTGCGCTGTCGTAGCCACCCTTCTGATTACCCTTTTGTGCAGCCAGACTGTTCATCAGTGTTATGCTGATGAAAAAGTCGTCTCCGACTAAAACGGGAAAGTACATACAAATTACTTCATTTCCCCACCCTTACGAAACCCACCAGCCAAAATTCTTATCACAGAAAAAACCCAAACAAAAAACAAAACTATATAATTACACTGTACCCTTCTGATGTACACTGAACTACTGCTCTCAGTGATCACAGCCACGCTTCAAAGCTTCAAAGCTTCCAAGATAAAAAGAATCTTATCATTTACATGATTAATTCTTAGGGACGCTCTTATCAAAGTTTGAAGAAAAATTCTAAAAACAGCAGTGATATGAAACCAGGACTGAGCCATATTTTAAATGACACTGGATTTTCTGCCAATTGGCCAATTCACAACTCAAAAAAGCAAGTGTAGATGAAGACAAAGCTGTTGGCTCTTATAACCTTTACAATATCACAGTAAAAATCTCAACTGTCTCACATATTTATACTAAATGGCAGGTCTAAAATTGAGATTTGTAATTTCACAGCATCAAAATCGTCACAGATGGCTACAGTCTATTGCTTCTTTAATCTGTCTTCCTTCCTGCTTGTTTTCCCCCCTCCTCCTCCAAGTTAAAAAGATACGTGTTTTATCATAAGGAAATCATAGCTAAATCCAAACCACATTATGTCAATATGTAACAAAACAATTTACATAACAATGATGCATAAAAGAGAAGTTTAAAATGACTTTACGTCTCAACTTTGCCCTAAAGCACCAATTACCTTAGCCTTGAGATGTGCCACTAGTTGGGGATGGAAAATATTCCACATTTATACTCTCCTAAAATGATAGCCATTGACACAGGAAATTTGGGGAAGAATAAGTAGCAATAAAAAAAAGAAAGGCAATAGCAAGTTGTTGGACTTTTAACATCAAGTACACAGCTACAAATTCACCTATGAGATAAAAAAATCAGTGCTCACCTAATAATTCTACAGATTGGGACCAATTTTTCATAACCTCTCCTGTGACACACCTGTGAAGCTTCCCAAATAAATGCAGATGAAGTACTTGGCTCCTTTCCTTTCCCTTCCTGCCCTGAGTTTTTGCATACACACACACATGCATGCATGCTCAGTGAGACAATCATTATCAATAAAGTCTGCTGGAGAAAACAGCAGTCAGAGAAAGGAGATTTTTGTCATCATATTCCAACACCTCCATACCACCAACTTGATTTTTTACAAACCCTGTTCAAGGTCAGAGCGTCATTAGCTCCCACTGCAGGAACCACTTTAGATGTGAAGTGGCTTCCCACATGCATCAGAAATTAAGCAAAAGCCGCTCAAGGAAAATGTATTATTTAAGAATCAGAAGGTTGAGCAAACTTGAAGCAGCTTTCAGGGTAACACAAGTGTCAGCTGGTCCATCCCAGCGCTGTGCAGCAAGGGCAAGCCCCAGGAGAGGGCAGGAGTCTGACACCTCCCATGGATCTCCCAACAACTGCAAAGCCCCAGTCCACTGGCCTAAAGTATTCCTGCCCACTGAGCTTTTGTCAAACATTTAAGATCTTAATCAATCCAAACTCTGACCCTAGGATCACAGGGGAAGATGGATGAGGAAACGGACAACCTCTGACCTTCCCCTGTATTTGTCCTGCCACAGTCAACCTACTGAAAAACAATTGAAGTGGAACCTGCTCACCAGCTCCAGTCCCAGCCTGCCACCCTCTTGCAGCTTTTTCCAAACTCAAAGTCTCTCCCCACATCCCCAATCCTCTGTACCAAAACTGCAGGAATCCTTCTCACTTCATCCTCCTCTCCAGAAACCTGCCAGAGCAGAACATTTGCTGAACTATGAAGTTGAGTGGGGAAAGAAAAGGGGAAGGCTCATTCAGCAGTGTCAAAGGCCAAACTGCTTTACCGGCCCTGCTGGAATCCAGAGAGCAAACTGCATAGTTCTGGTAAACTTCATGAATTCATGAAGAAGAGCTTCCCTCAAAACTGTTCTGGCTGGAGAATGGCAAATGTGAGAAAAGGAAACCACAAATAACCGCTGATGAAATGTGTTTAGTGCTTCCAAATTACACACTGGCTCAAATCCTCTCAAAATGACTAGTATAACCGAACGTCACTCTGGAAAGCCCAAGAAACAGAACATTTCTATCTCCTTTGTAAATATCGCATTACCTGATCTTCATTTTACCTAGAAAATATGAGAATTAGGTTTCTTAGGCCCAAGCCTCCCTGCAGCTGAGAGCTGGTAGGTGAGCTGACATCCAGCCCAAGGGCTAGTTCAACACCACAAAAATAAGAAAAAGCATCCCACTATGACCGCTGCCCACCTGAAAAAACTCAATTTCCCCTTGTTAGGCAATTAGCTCATCATGTCTGGGCCACTGACAGCAAAAAATCATAGATCTGTGTCAATCAGAGTGACCCAGTACTGACCTGGTAAGCTTCTCAGAGAAGGCAGAATAATCTCCATGCAATAAACCAAGCTGCTCCCCACTACTACTCCACTTCCCTCCATTCAGGCTGTAAAGTTAACTTCCAGGCAAACCTTCTTGATATCAAGAATGTAAAAGCATCTCCCCAGTCACTAACAGCTACCCCCAGCATCATCCAGTCAGACAGCCACAGGTTCACAAGTTTAACACACAGGTTTTTAAGTGTCCATCTCATGGGATTCAAAAACACACCCCAGAGTAATTTAGGCCAGACAGTATGCACTGCCAACATGCTCATCTTTGAGTAATCGCTACAGCCCATGGTAATTTTGTTGCCAATATGCAACACTTCGGCTTTTTCCATATAGCAAAAAAGAAATACAAATTAAGGCTGAACTTCATAGTTAGCACTTCTGTCCTGCCAACGCTTAATTTCAATGCATAATAATGAACTTCATACCAACTGTAAATTATCACTTGAAAGAAATGTAGTACATTCAAAAGACACTGTCCTCTTAGGAGCCTAGCACAAAAGCCAGCAGTTACTTGGATCTGCTATCTTGCTTTCCATCTCAAGATGGACAGAAAATGACCTAGTGAAAAATACACCAAGATATGAAGCAAAATCTGGCTGCAAAGAATTTTTCAAAGACATGCTTCCAAATCCACTAAGGAGTTGAGCACCTTCAGTTCAGCACCCAGCAAAATTAAGCCCACTGACCTGTGCAAGAATCCATTTAAATTTGATCTAGGTTTATGCTTACATGAGCAAGAGTTTAGAAGCTGAAGCTAAAGATATTTTATTTATAAACTTCTTCCTCTCCTTCCATAGCTTTTTACAGCTTCTTTTTCCAGAAAGGGGAGGTGAAAAGTACACAGGTATTGAGGTTTTTTTCTTTTTAGGATAATCTGCCTTTTATAAAGACTTTAATCCCTAATTCTGCAGCACACAGGATGGTGTGTGTGGGAGGGTGGGGTGGAGACTTTTAGCATTTCTAAGAGTATCCTAGCACCTCTATTATTAAGCTGACAATAGAGACTCTCTGAGAAATGAAAATATTTAACAAAGGCAGCAGTGTCAAATATCAAAGGGTATTTAGTGCTAAAAAATTTGCAACAAGTAAAACACCAAAGACTTCCCCTTCCCAAAGTGGGCAAGTAATCCAGCTAAGACTCCTGTTTCCCCTCCCTCCTCCCACTGGTTTTTTACCCCACTGCATTATCCAAATGAGCGTTTGCCAGAATTCCCTGTGCTTAACAAACTTCACTTCAGATAAAACTTGAGAGATTTGTCTTTTTTAAACAATGGTATTTCAACTGCCCTGCTTTGCAGCCATTCACATTTTGGTGACTATTGTGAGCCAAATCAAATTTAGGTGCCTGCTAGAAAATGTGTTTCGCCTTCTGCCTGTTATGGCAGTATCATTTGTTTTGCATTATATAATTCCTAGCCCTGCCACCTGGAGCTATTGGGCTTCTTCATTAAACTCCTCTGTCCCACCACATCCCACAGGGGCTGCTAATTACTGGTTTTACTTCATTTACTCTCATCTCCAATTCAGTTATGCATTCAACTAAGCCTTAATGAAGAGTACAATATGGCTCATCTTACCTTGGCATTCACCGTTACTTTCTTCATAGCCAGCATTGCACAGACAGTTGCCAATGGGCACCAGCCATTCGCCATCTGCCCCACAGTACATTTTTGGCACATCCTTCTCTTCAGAGTTGTTGACACAGGAGCCACGAACCTCCACCAGAGAGGATGTATCAGCTCCAGTAATGGTGTCTGGAAACTGTGCCAGGTTTCGAACTGTCAATGGGCACTTCTTATAGAAGACACGAACAGACACCAAAGCGATGCAGGCACCAACGTCCTGAAAAGCCAAGTAAAACCCTTTCTTGCTGAGTGGTCCAACATCCCGTATCTCTGTATTCAGCTTCATGATCCTGTCACCAATGTCCACTTGGGTGAAGCTCTCATCAGCAGCAATGGTGTCAATCTTGGCAAACTGGCTCTCTCGAATGAAACGCTCCTTATCATTGCTTGATTCATAGTAATAAAGGTTGAATGTCTCTTTGCAAGTTCCCATGACACCTGGCAGGCTGTTGCAGTCTCTTAGCGTGAATTTGATTTCAATATATACCCTTTGAGCCCCCTCACGGGGAATCCAATCAGTTCGTAACCAATTATTCTGACTGGGCTCCATCACATTGCAGACTTGATAGGTGCGGATCGGAGTGTTCTTCTCATCCATAATACTCACTTCCTCCCACTGCAAAGAGGGAAAGAATAATACATCAATATTAAAAGGAACAGAGCTTCACAGCAAATAGAATCTGTACTTACACAACTAAGATGGAAACCATATTTTTTTCAATTGCAGAAAAACAAATAAGCAAACAAACTCAGCAGATAAAGTCATTGCCAGTAGACACTAACTACCTGGACATTAAAAGAAGAACCTTTTCAGGAGAAACAAGCTCCAAATCAAGTAACACCTCAAGGAGCAAGTATATGTTTCAAAGGCCCTTTGAAGCAATCCAGGAATGTTCTACCAACCAACTACATTTATCTGCACTGCAGTTTTGTCCACAGGACCCTTGCCTAGGTAAGGACTATGCATGGCACTTTACAGAATCGACAGCAGATGAGGCAGGTAATGCATGAACCTTGCAGGCAATGACCTCAAATCAAGTTCAGGCACCTTCATAAGTGTCAAATTAAAGGGCAATATAATTAGAAAAGAAAAATACAGGCACACCAAAGAAGGTATCAGAAGAGATCTGACCCTAATTCAATAGTTCAGCATAATGAACTTAGAAAATGAAAACACACATTGCCAACAGCTTTTAAAAAAAATTGTTTCAAGGATATTCATAGACAGAAGAAAGTCTAACCTAGAGGTCTCCTGGTAGAGGGAGAAAAGGAAGGGGCATTGAGGAGATATGTCTTCCCAGCATAGCACTTGAGTATCAGAAAAAATCCTTCTTAAAAAAAGAATATATAAATATATATATTTATTTGATAATGATACACTGTCTGGGTTTGCAGGCAAGAAAATGAACCATACAAAACTATCCTTGGAAAGCAACAGTAACTTTAAAGAGACTCAGCAGAAGTGCTTTTCACAACTACTGAAGCCATGGCTTTGATAAACAGAAGTCTTCTTAACATTAAGGGGCTTCTTGTATAATATCCTGCATTCTTCTCACAAAGATTGCTCTTATGCAAGTGATTTTTACTTAAAAAGATTGCAGCTTATCTGAATCCGTTTATAGAATGACAGTAGTTAGCACCATGAGTCACTAGGAGCAGAAAGAATAATATTTTATTTGCTGCCTAGAGATAACTGCAAATTAAAATGAAGGGGGGCAGAATCAATACCCAGCATGTCACTCCTTTGCACAGAAAAGGAAAAACTAAATCTTTAAATGTCATCTATCAGTGCAAGTGTAACAAGGTGTTAGTAAGACAACAGTGTTGTTTAATTTACATCTGCCACAAAGCTGGTTTACTGTTACAATATTGTCTTTATGATCCATCACTTTCCATTCTGCTTATCTTCAGACTGTCTACACTACCTATATGGTGCGTCGTACAAGAGAAAGGAAGAAGCAGAGGGAAATAATACTTGTTGATGGAATTTCCTTTAGTGTATTTACACAATGGAGGATGCTGCTAGAGGATTCAAGAAAGAGACCTGAGGCCAATGGACAGACTGCAACTAAAATCATCAAGTTTCAGATCAGGTTCTCAACAAATTCCTGTCTTTTAACAAAAATATAAATATATAGGGCTAGGTTTCTTATTTCATGAACACAAATATCTGTCCTACTGCCAGAGACAAAAGTAACTACAGCCCCATGTTTCCAGCCACTGCAAAACATTTTTAGCTCTAAATATATGGACAAAGCTGTAACTTTCTGTTTTCAAGTTGAAATTAGCTTTTGTAATTCAAGTTTCTTCACGGTTAAATGATGGAAAATTAAACATCCTGGCAGAAAACCTACTTTTTAACTGTGGAATGCAAAAGTAAATCATTACTTACACTTATAATGCAATTCATTAATTCCTCCAGGGCTACTATATATTTGGTTACTGCTAATCACCCCTAAATGACTACATTTATCTCCAGCCCTTCCTATCCACACAATCCTCTCACCTCAGAAACTGTGTAGTGTAGATATAGAATAATGCCTTTTTTTATAGACAAAAAGGTACAAACAGTTGAAGAAAAACCAGCACAGAATCACAGAATCTTCCTAGGAACATAAAGGAGCTCATTTCTGCTGCTTGAAATAAATCTGCAGCATATGAAGCTCGAATAAATGCTTTCCAAGCACTGTATCTCAGAGACAGATCATGTACTCTTAAATTTTTCACTACTGGCTTAAAAATAGAACACACATATGTAGGTTTAGTGAAACGAGTCATGTCCACAATAAGAGCACACATTTTCTTCTCAAGCTCACATGGTGCTTTCAGAGAAAACATAGGTGAAAAGGGGGAATCCAACAGCCATTAATAATACACAATTGTCCTCTGATCATCAATTCTACTACAAACTTCTTAAAACTTCTATTTTAGGTCCCGTTTTAATACACAGCGTAGGTATCACTTCGAGAGCTGTATGAAAGACCCCATCTCATTATATGACCTTTCCAGGGTACAGGATTAACAAGGAAGCCCGACTCTCACTGAGACAGAGCTGTACCTTCCCACACTGTCAAAGGATGAGGGCAATTGCCTGCAATCAGCAGTAAATGTGCACCGTGGGCGCTGCTAGAGGCCTGCCAATCACCTCCCCACTCTTTGAAAAACTGAGAAAAAAGCCGCGGTGACAGCGCAGTGTGCTCAGGCGAAGCACAAGCCAGGACTGTAGTCAAGTTCACTCAGAACAACAATGGGGGAGCAAAACAATCCCCCATTCTCCCATGTTATGGTTATTCAGAGCTTATGCATAATGCATCACCAGCCGATGCAACGTTGGATTCCTTCTACTCACTTCTGTTTCCTTAGCTCTGCTTCTGCTAATTACAAGTGGGAACGCACACAAAACAGTAAATTTGTAGGTTTCCTTAAGAATCCACTGCTTTGTTGTGAGCAGGTCCTGATCTTTCAACTCTTTCATTTTTCTGTCAGTTTGACTTAGCTATTGCTCCTTAAGCATACAAAGATATTTTACTCATTTAATATTTAAAGGATTTGAGATGGTCTTCTTTATATTTAGTGCACATAACTGGCATTTTTCTGAAACTGTTCACTTAAAGAAAAAAAACCTTTCTAATTGCTTATAAAAAACCCACAAAACAAAAAACAAACAAACAAAAAAAAAAACAAAACCCACACAAACCAAGAGATCCCACAGACCCCATCAACTCCAGTGTTCTCAGGAGCTTCCCCACAGAGGTCACAGGCAGCATACACTATGAGGGTGCAGCAAGGTGCCATCCACTAACACAAAACTAAATCAATAGATATACCTGGCCTGCAGCCCACTAGACAAAAGGGCTCTAAACCCCCAGAATGCATATGTGAATCTCAATGTCATCGCATCACTATCAGGAAGTGGACTGAAGCAGTCTTCTCTTACAATTATCTCTTTGCAAAAGTACATAAAAAGAAGCTCCAAAGAACCACCATCAAGCACTGGGTGTTTCAGTTTATCTGGTCAGAAACTGAAACATACAATGTTTACAATCTAAAACAGGACAATTGTCCCATCACACCAAAAGATCTCTCTTGTATATTGATCCCTACTCCTTCATCAAGAAATAGAACAGCAATTACCCTGAACATCTCCCAGCCAAGACAGCCTATAGATATGTAGTAATTACAGTCAAGAATGCCAGTTCAATCGCCGGATCACGTTTCTTGTTGATATTTCAGTTTTAAATAGGCAGCTAAACCCATGCCTCAACCAATCTCCTAATTCTGAAACCTCTTTTCTGCCCTTTTGGTTTCCACTTCTTCCATGACAGAACTATCCAAAGGGAGTATAGAGTTTCTCCAACAAAGAGTAATTCATTGGGTAAGCTAGGGAAGAAATCTGACCTTCTCACCACAATCAACAATAATCGAGCCATTAGGCTCTCTGAAATATACTAATCACCCCCTTTACCCTTTTGATCAGATAGTGGTTTAAAACTTACCCCTCCTTCCAGGGGACTTGCTATCCACCCCAGCTCTCCCTGAACTGATCTGGAATCCAGCAAGGTAACTGCAGGAAAGCACAAACAAAACAGATTAGAATTTCAGCTGCCAAAAAGGCAATATTAAAACAAACCGTTTACCTGAGCGTTTCCATATGTGTGGAGCACGATCGCATCCACCTTCAGCTTAAAATGAAACGTTATTTCCGACTGCGCCAATACCTCGTACACTTTGAAACTCTCTCTGTTTTAGAGCTGAGGAATAGCACATCCATTCCTCTGCGGGATAAAGCCGCTCACAGGGCGCGGGGTGAGCGGTGAATCCCCCCCGACACCGAAGAGCGCTCCTGCCCGACAGGCGAAGCGGACAGCGGGTCGTCCAGCTGGGACCGGCGCGCTCCCGACCCGCCTGCAACCGGAGCGGCTGTAGCTCAGCGGGGAAAAAAAGGCTACAACTTCTTGGGACCGCGAGAGCCCGCGCAGCCCGGTCCGGGACACCGAGCACCAGGAGACCTCACGGGAGGCTCCCGGACGGGAGCAGCGCCCCCCGCCCGCCCCGCTGTGCCGCGGGCTTCCCCCGAGGGACGGGCTGCAGCACAGCCCCAGGGAACGGAGCGGAGCAGCCGAAAGCTCCTGGGAGAACCGGTTTCTGTGAACCGTCCTCCCGGCCCGAGGAGCCCGGCGCGGCGGCGCCCCTCGCGGGAGCACTGCGGTCCGGCCCGGCTGAAGGGACCGGTGGCAGCGCGGCGGGACCTGCTGCCCGGCGACACCTGTGCCGCCGCCGCCGCCGAGTGACCCCTGGAGCGCCGCTGGGGCAGGTCAGCGGCTGTCGGACTCCCGGGTACCGGCCGGGACAGCGCTGTCCCGACGTCCCGGGGATCGGCGGAGGGATGCAAGGACCCTCACCCGAAACTTTCCCCTCGGAGCCCGAGCCCGAGCCCGGCCGCGGGACGCGCGCGGCACCTCACCTTCGTTGGCGGGATAGACCCGGGAGCCGGTGACGGCGCCGCAGACGCCGACGAGGAGCGGGAGGAGGGTGCAGAACGGGACCCCGGCCATGCCGCCACCGCTCCAGCCGCTCTATCCCAGCGGAATAACTGCCTACATGGGGCGCGCGGAGGACCGTAGACATTGCCAAGGGGGCGGGGCTCCACCTGCCCGTCACGGCTCGCAGCCAATCGCCGCCCGCCCCGCGTTGCCCGCTCCGCCCCGGCCCGCCTCCGCCTCTCGGCGGCGCGGAGCGGGTGTGCGCTGCCCCAACCTGGCGGAGCGCAGTGAATGGCCGCGGTCCCGGCGGGGTGAGTGCGCGCCGCGGCCGGTCTGTAACGTTCACAGTGTCCGAACACAAAAATGTGACTGAAAAAGGGGGATAAAAAGGCAAAGAAAAAGGGTTACGAACATCCCGCGCGCTCTGCCCGGTGCTGCGGGGGCAGCCGCACACACGCATCTTCCCCGCTCCCAGCCCGCGGCTGTCCCGGTTCCCGGGAGCCTGCCGCCGCTGCGTCCCTCCCGGCGCGGCGCCACCGTTAAGCAATAGCGCCACCTAGCGGGAGCAGCGTGCCCTCGGTGCCTGGTGTCCCGGGCCGGGGGGTGCGGAGGGCGGTAGGCCGGGAAGCGGTCCCCTCTTGCCGAGCCGCGCTACGAGCGGGCGGCTCGGGAGGACGCGCAGCAGTTCCCGGGGGAGCTTATCCAGGCACAGCGGCGGAGGGCGAGCACCCCGCTTACCGCCAGTGTGGAAACGTTGATGCCTTTATGCACCACGGCAGCACTCGGGGTGGGGTGTTACGAAAAAGAGATCGAGCGATTCGCTCTGCAGGCTGAGACCGGCCCGGCAGCACAGAGTCTTACAGACCAACCCCCCGTTCCACACCTCGGTGGAGACCGGCGCCGCTGAAGCCTCCGGAGCGGGCAGGACTTCGGCAGCCGCGGTCTACAGGGCAAGGGCTGTACGCCCTTGGCAGGAGGTGCGCAGCTCCATCCCTGCTTTACCCTGAGCGCTTTGACCATGAGACTCTTAAAAAATACTCCCTAAATGCTTGTTTAGGGTAAATCGGTAGTTGTTAGAAGTCCGCTAACACACACCCCACCCCACCCCCAGTGTGTGTCGGGCAGCGTTACTGAGCCAAACGCTGTTTCTGAGGGGTCTGGATTTGGCGGCGGCCTGCGCGCCAGCGCCGGCTCGCCGGGCAGCGCTGAGGCGGGACAGACAGGCTGCACACACCGGAGTTCTGCCCGGCCGCGGCTTGCGGACTCCGCTTCGGCACTACCGTACTGACAGCGCTGTTCTCGACAGCCTCCGCTGCTTTTCCTCCGAAAAGCTTCACAAAAGGCAGTTCGCGACGAGCCCTCTCCTCCCGGGTGCTTCCACTCGAGGTATTTGGTGGCGCTTCCTCAGCCTCCCCGCAACGAGCCTTTTCACCCGTGGGTGCACCCAGTAACTGCCTTCGCCTGGGCACGATGTCCCCTCGGCTGGGGCAAAACCCAGCTGGAGTACGCGGCGGCACCCTGTTCACCCCTGCATCGCCCCGACCCCCCCCCCGGGGAAGGCGGATCTGCCGCCCCACGCAGGACACAAATCCTCCTGTCTGCATGCTAGCATCCCGGGTTCATTCCAGCACCAGGCTGCATCCCAGCACCCGCCTTCACACCCCGAATCTCTACAGACTTTTCCTCTGTCTGGGGTAAAACGATTTATTGCCACCACTACCTTCAGTTTCAGCAGAAGCTCGATTAGTGAATATATATGTGTGTGTGTATATATATATATATATATATATATATATATATATATATATATATATATATATATATATATATATATATATATATATATATATATATATATATATATATATATATATTGAATACGTCTTAAAAGTTCGACTAACAATTTTGTGCAACAGGAAACATGCCTGACGTGCATCAGTCAATCACCCTACTTTTTCCCCAAATTCAAATATCTGCAAAACAGAATACATATAAACACACTTACTAGTTCTTTTTTCCATCAAAATATAGTGTCTTTCACCTGTTTCAATTTTAGGTCAAGATCTAGGCAGAATGCATTATTTTATTTTAAAAACAGCATTTAAAAGGTTGATTAACACAGTATTTACAATGAGGTTTCTATGGGCTGAGGCTCAGATTCTTTCCCTTCACCTCAGAGGTTTCTTTGGGAGCACTCACTGGCAGAACCTTCAAGGTAACTCTGCAAAGATAGCTGGTGTATTTTTCTCTTTCTATAGGAAATAAATCTTCTAAGTGGCTGCTTGGATAATGGGAGTTAGAAAGCAGTGCAGCACAGTAAATGCAATTGTTAAAACTTGTACTTCCTGACTTTAATTATCAACAAGAATTCTTGGCCTAATGAGAAGGAAGAAAAGGATTAGTTCCTTTTTATTATTTACACAAAAATATAGGCAGCCCTCAATTAAAGCAATCTAAGTGTTCTTGTTTTCACATCTTTGATGCAGACAGATCTACTTCAAGTCAGGATAAAATTTATGGGAATGGTGGAGCATCAAAATACCCTATTTTTTAATTGAAGTTATTTTTGTTGCAATGCCAGAAAAGTCAGTTTCCAAAAAAAATATTAAATGCTTTGAAACCTTAAAAATATTTATATTACATTAATGCAGTTTTAATTTGTTAAAGAATTCACATAAAATAAACACAGACAATGTGGAAGGGGTCTGCAAATGTCATAAAGTAAAATGTTCACAATTCTACCAACTCCACTACTTTTTGGCTCCTATAAATTTCGGGGTTTTTTTAAGAAGCCTTGCCAAAATAATCACAATTCCTTTACTTTGTGTCATTTCAATGGATCGTAAAAGCCCAGCTTGGTTTTAGCAGATGTCATTGATACTTGGACTAAATTCTGTTCTCAGCTTCAGCAAGTAACTCCACCGTACAACAAAGTACCTGGCACCAAAATTTATTCCTCAAAATCCAGCCGCTGGATCTGTGATATTTTTCTTAACTGCCTATTACCTGCTGCTGCCAACATGCCCGCTTGTGTTATTGTAACTCGCTATCAGGAGTGATTTGGCTTTGATAGGAACTAATCATGTTTGCAACATAATCAAGTTTACACCATTTAAAAGGTCAATTTAATGCGGCTCAGAAAAGCACAGCCAATGTCTCTGATATTTGTCTCAGATCTTCTGTTTGTCTCAGCTCCTTAGCAAAACTGCACTCGCAGCACACACTGTAGTAATTATGATAGTGTGTTAAATGTTTGATCCTGTCTGCTTCAGAGAGGTCAACCCCAGCTGAATTATTTAGAGATCTGTTTATAGCACTCAAATGGCAGGGACAAGCAGGCACACAAGCACACAGACACAGGGGTTTTGAGAAACTATGATTTGTTTTGAAATGTAGGGACTGAAAGATTGTTGTATTTCTGGCTCATTCACAATTTGTTTTCCTCTTACTTTAAAACAGCAAGGGAAGATACGAGTACACATACAGTTGGGCATTTGCACATGTGGTTTGTTTCGGATGTATTTCTGTAGCGAATATGATTTCTACTATGAGCATTCTGAATGGATATTAAGTGTCTTTCACACACATATGTTTACATATACTTTGCATATACATATACTTTACATTTTCCCAATCACAAATGCAACATTCCTAAGTTAAATACATTACAGTCCCAGAAAGGGCAGTGATTTTGGATAAATGTTCTGTTCTATTTTTACTTTTATCTTTTCATTCTCCATTTTTCTCTGTCCACCTACTCATGCTCGTCCATCTCCCGTGAAGCTTTTTGCTGTCAGTCAAGTGACAACCTCAGTAGGAAGCTCTACGTGTTCATGGGCCTCCAGAGGCCCAGCACTACATTTAGATGGGTGGAAAAAAAAAAAAAAAAAAAAAAAAAAAAAAAAAAAAAAAAAAAAAAAAAAA
>NDXB01016780.1:42322-53701 GCA_002631895.1 Agapornis roseicollis
GAAAAAAAAAAAAAAAAAAAAAAAAAAAAAAAAAAGAAGAAAAAGAAAAAGGAAAAAGAAGAAAGGGGAGGGGGGAAGGAAGCACAAGCCCTTCCTTTAGTATGCAATTCTACAGCCTGCAGGGAAAAATTCACCCTGCTCCTCTGAAAAGCCTTTTCCTCCAAAAATGCAATCCCATTTACTCCACTCCCACACAACTTCCACTCTACTCAGCTATTTGCAAAAGAGTGTAAAAAAAAGCCCAGGAAGCTTAACATACACACACATAGAGTCTCATTGTCAATAGGAATAATGCCCCAAAGGTGCATCTTCATCAGGCTGGCCACCAGTGAGCTCCTTCCCAGCACAAGTGCTCAGATGTGCCTAGCCTTTCCCTCCCTGGATTTACTGATTCTTAGTGGACCTGTGAGTATTAAATATTTGCTGATAAGTTACTTGACAAAATTTATTGCTAGCTATTTGAGAATAATATTTTTTTATTTGATATGAGTATGACTTCATTCCTCAGATCATGTTTACATTAGATGAAGTTGCAGTCTGTAATACAAAAACCTGTCGCAGGAGAACATCTACCTGAAGGTAATACACATTTCTATAAACCTCAAGCTAGCAGAATGATTTTGTTTCAGCTGGGATTAGCAGGAGTTGTGCTGCTGACCTCAATAAGAAAAGGATGAGGTTTATAGCTGATTTGCAAATCCACTCTGAAAAAAAGGGAGCTTTAGGCACTGCAGATTATTTACACTTGCTTTTCTTAATCGTGATCATCATTATCACAAGAGTTTCCTATTTCTTACTGCCTTGATGCTGATTACAGGACTTGTGATGGCACATGTGGTGACTTGACAATATACAGACAGACAGATGCATAGATTTTGTTGCCTCTTTTAACCAACAGTACTAAGCAAAATAGATAATGGTAAGTGAAATATAACAGGGTTTTAATGACAACTGAAGCAGCACCTTTTATTACATTGCTCCTGACAACACAACTCAAATATCATAGTTGGTATAAAATTTGTTATTTGCCATTATCAAGTCCCTCAAAGGAAATACTACTGCCAAAACTATACACAGAACCAGGAACCTTTACAATGCAGTTTATGCTTCCTAAAATAAACAAACATTGAAGGGCACTGGACAAAGGTAAAATCTGAAAAGCAATACAGACAGAGCAAAGAAAAGAGAAAGAAATGCAGCAGGATGTCAAAGCAGGTATTATGGCTTTTCACCTAATAAGCAGATCAAATGTGATAAATACAAGTGCCCACCTCTGTAATGAAGGTGTCAGCTTAGCTCAGTGAGGTTCTCACCTTCAAGTAAGACCAGGGGACAAGCAGCAACCTGCAGGATTTTTCATATGAGTGTGACCAACAAACCAGTGTAAACAACTGTGTAAGGCTGCAGGTTGTTTGCAGTGTTAGCACAGATGCTTGGCAACCCAGAGAGGAATGCGCCTGGCTTCGTTTCACTGAAAGGTTATTTAAAGCGGTGGAGGTTAACAGACACCTTAATTATTACAAACTGCTTTCGAGTATCGCTGGCTTTGTGCTGGCAGGCCTTAGCAGCTGTGCTTCATACTCTTTCGTGATGGGCTGGGAGCAGCGTCGGCTCCCAGAAAACAAGTTAGTGGGATGAAGGTGTAGGGCTGGCGCTGGCTGGCCTTGCGAGCTGGCAAGCGGTGCTGGTGGGAGGAGAGCTGCTGGCAGCGGTCAGGGCCACCAGCCAAGGGAAGGCTGCACAGACGGGCTCCTCCTAAATCGTCGGAGCGGCTGCGAGAGAGGGCTCAATTAGTAATGCAGCAAATGCAAGTGGCATAGCTTCTGCTAAAAGGTATGGGGAATCTGTGGCAGTTTCAGAGGAGCCTTGGTTGAATTTGAAGGGTAAAGCTGAAAGTGTAAGCACAGAAAATAGCAAACTGCATCCAAACTGCTTTAAAAGCACACCCCCCCTTCTGCAATGGGGAAAAAACATCTAATCAGACAGACTTAGTAGGGTCACAGTTTAAGATTCCTAAACTAGATCCTGGCCTATACTAAGGTAAGGGTGAATTTTAATAGCAGCCTCTAAGCTTTAATAAGTCGACAGAATTGAGGCCTTCATATGAAACAGGATAAATCTAAAGCAAAAAAAAAAAAAATAAATGAGGAAAAAAAAATGTCCCCAGATTTGTTTTCATGTTAGAATTTTAGTTTTTCTGCTATAATCTACTGCAGTTATTATTAAAATAAATAAATAAATAGGATACAGGATTACTTTGATTGCACCACTAAATGTTTTGTATAAATAAAGATTATTTCTGTGCAATAATATACCTGTGCATTTTGGTAAAGCAATCAAAAGAACAGAGTGTCAGAGCTCTAATTCATTCTTATTCTGTGTGTTCAGAGACAGAGATCTTTTCAGAGATTATTCATGCAATGATAGTACCGATCAAACTGCACCAGAGACAGGTTCCCTACAGAGCACTGAAGATTTCTGGCACTTCTAATAGAGTGCAAATCCTGATTAACTCAGATTAAACCATCCTATTTGAGATAGTCCGCCCATTATTATGAACAAAATGTTTGCAAACATTTAGAAGAAAACTGTTTGTGTTTAAAGTAAGAACCAATTCCATCTCCTTCTTCTCTTTTAGTATGTGCTATATTTTTAATAGTAGGGAAGACTTTTTGTCTTTTTAATTAAATATAAAATCCTTGTTTATTGTTCTAAAAAGTGGATGCAGTTGTGCATTTTTTCTGTTCATACGGTCATGACTGATATATTCACAGAACAGGAGAAAGATTAAGATAGGGAATTTACATGTGGGAGGAAGGCCTTACTCTGAGCTCTGCATGGACTTCCTTAAATAGCTGCTGCAGCAAAACTTCTGAAGTAGGATGTGGGCAACTACCTCAAATGCCCACCGTAAAATGGTGATGCTATTATCAAGTTCGAGAGATCTGTAGCTATCTGGCGCCTGTTGCTCCATTCTTGCAAAGAATATAGAGATATACAATTTCATTTGGTAACATCTGTAAGGCAGTGTGGGACTTGTGTTCTATAGGTTGACCAGCCTTAAAGTAATAATGATGAGCCTACTTCAGAATTTAAGGCATTGCCTGTGTTTCTCTGTTCTGATTTCAGAGAAGCTACAGTTACCAAGGAATGGTTGTTTATTATCTAAGAAACTATTTGTCCTATTTTAGGGAAACCACTAACTGGAGAAAGCAAGTACACACATCTGTGTGTGTGTTCTAGCTCAGTATTTTCACAGATTTTATAGTAGAATATTGCAGATTCTGGATTGGCTTCATATAAGCAAAATAGCATGCATAGAAATGAAAACCTGCAAGAACAGTGGAAAAGGTACACCCCTTGCTTTTATGTTAGAAAGTGGCAGCCATTATCTTCCCCAGTACTGTTACTGACCTTGGTAAATTTCAGAGAATAAGGTACTTTGTTGTGCTGGGCAACACTACCACTGTATTCCTTGTACTCTTTATTTATACCCATCTACCAGGTCTTGTCATATACTGAGATATTGTTGTATAGCTTCTAGTGCAACCAGATCTCAAATCCATTCTCAGGGATCTGAGCATTGCTGTAGCATTAGAACAAAAAATGTACCCAGCTCTGTACCTGCATCCTGCATTATGCAGGCATGAACCTAATTTTAAGACTTTTTAAATTTATGACATGTAAATTAGCTCCCCTTATTACATACACTGATGGCACCAACAAACAATTTTAGTCTGGTTGCAACCACTCTTTGTCAAGTCCCATTCCCCTCTGAGTTTTCCCTCAGCAGTAGCTGCCTCATTCCTCTAATAGAAGTCATCCCCAAACCCCGAATGTATTTTATTGTACACAGGTCCATAGCGATGGTAAAGACACATCCTTCTGAATTCTACCTTAAGGCAAGGTTTCCATTAGAAATGACTCACTGGTATGGCTTTACTGAGACAGCCAATTGTTAGACTTTCCTAAAACTTATACAGCTGATATTTCCAACAATATTTTTTTTTTCTTCTTGCATTAT
The DNA here is from genome assembly GCA_002631895.1 of Agapornis roseicollis. Classification (NCBI taxonomy): domain Eukaryota; kingdom Metazoa; phylum Chordata; class Aves; order Psittaciformes; family Psittacidae; genus Agapornis; species Agapornis roseicollis. The sequence continues at coordinate 46,347 of NDXB01016780.1, forward strand.
CCTGAGGTAAACAGCAAAATTACTATGTTTGGGAAGAAATGTGCAACCACTACAGCTTTTGTGGGCACAGAAATGCCACCTTTCCCCTCAGCTATCTCCCCTGCCCATTCACCATTATTAATCCTTATTCAGATTACCACAGTGGCCACTGTTTCTGACTCAGACTAATATTAGTTGTGTAAAACTTGCTTACCCTACTTGAACAATGGGTTCAATTCTCAGGAAGAGTGTGACTAACTGTTTGCCTTGACCAATTGTGATCCCTTGTCCCCCATTTCAAGGGCTTGCACAGCACCAGGAAAAGAGAAAACAGCCATTTGCAGTGAATTCGAAACAAAAGAAAAGGATCACTGGTCATTTTTTTGTCCACTCCCTTCTGCACAAAAGGCACATGCACAGTAAAATCTGTTGTTTTTCTTCCCTCGATTACTATCTGAGACTTTCATCAAAATACATCTTTGGGAGAGATCAAAGTAAAAGACAATTTAGATTTGTTTGAGTTTCCTCCACCATTCCAAAATATCCAAAAATGCAAGCAAGATACTCAAATAAAGAGCTGTAAAAGTAAAACAGATTCCCAGTGGTGACATCTGTTAGTATAAGGATTATTCAAACATCTCTAGAGTTTTCCAAAGAAATGCCAGGATGGCTTCCTACCAAAATGCAGCTCAGTAATATCTTCCTTGGCTAAATCTACATACAAACCGTGTTTCTATATTTTGTTGGCACTAAGAAACCCACATGCTTGTCTTGACATCGAAATACAGAGAGATTCAAATGGAATCTGAAAATGTATATAACAGGGAAACAGTTTAAACTGACCTTGGGGTTAGAGAAATACCTTTTTGTGAAGCTGAGCACAATTGTCCATGCATGGTGTGGTAAAAATTATGTTTCTGCTGAGAACAGCCTTATCACTTGGTGCAAGACAGTTTCAATTTAAGAGGATACCAGCATGATCAGGTAAAGGAAGAATTTCTGTCTGTTTTGGATAAAGTGACTTATTTTACCTATGAACACGAAGACACACACAAACACGTATAAGCATGCCAACAAGCATATGGATTTAAGAAAAGCTGGGAAGAACCCACTAGAAACCATGCTGTAAACAGAAACTGGGACCATAAAGCTACTCCAAAGTTGTTCCTAGGCACCTCATTCTCCATTTTCCTCATACCTCTCAGGTGGCCTAGGTAGACCACCTACAAACTCAGCCTCATGGAGATCATTATATACAAGACACAGGTATTATTGCATTTGCATTAGTTTAAGAAGCCAGCTCATGCCGGTGGAATTGCACCAGTAATGATGTGAGGTTTAACACCGGCAGCTCCACACCATACGTGGAAATACCATGATGGTTTCATTACACTCTGAGTTTCCTAGAGCTCATAAACTTTACCTAAGGATTGCAACAGTATTTATAGCACTGAGAATGAATCCATTAGAACTCAGGGTTTCCAAAGCCTGAGCACGGTTACTAAGAAACTTAATTTGTGAGACATTTACCAATACATCAATGAAATTAAATACAAGAAGACAGCATTTACCCTTGATTCTGACGCATGATGTTTGTGAGTGATAATGATTTTTTATCTCCTTTAATTAAAATTCACTTTAAAGTGTTCTCTAAACAAAACATTGCTTAAAAATGTAGCATCTCCTTAAGAGTTTATCACTCACAGGAAGCTTTCAGAAACAATCACTGTAACTTAAAAGGCACTATAGGATATTTAGACTAGAGTTATCTCACAACATGTTAGCTGGCTGCTTTGTTATTTGAGCTCTAAATGTTAAACACGTGGAAGCAACATAAAAGGATCTTCCCTGTAAAGCACGTTTTCCAGATTCACTCTATCTGTTATTTAGAACCCTGGAAAGATCTGTGTGTCTACCCATCTGCAGCCACATTTATTTTTACATGTTTTTGAGTTCGTATCTCTCAGTGTCATAAGGTCTTCATAAATAAAACAACCTACTTAGATCTGCATGCTTTGAATAACAAGTCAGCCACCAAGCAAGCAGATGGATACATTTTTAATTAGGTAAGAAGTCAGTGCCTTTTTGTTTGAAAACTCTTGTTTCTCTTAAAAAGAAGGAAAGTAACCAAATTAAATCCAAAATTGCAGTGGGACAGCATAGTGGTTTGAATCTGCATGTAGCTGCAAATCAGCTTAGAGCCCAGCCTGTGTGACAGCTTGAACAAATGCAGTATTTTATATCAAGCAAACCTCAAAGTGAAATATTTAAGGATCTTGCAAGAATACGTTGTAAACAATATGTATTTTTCAATAACACATGCGGTTACTTATGCAATCTTCTCACTTGAGCAAGACTCTCTGATCTTAATTCATTTACTGTGTTGCCTTTGCAATCTCTCAAGCAAAATATTTTTAAGCAGCAACTTTTAATTTACATAATCAGACATACTTTCCTGAATAACATGGAAGAAACTCAGAGTTAACAACATCTTGTACTGCTTAAATAATCCATGAAAAGAAACTTCAGCAGTTCCAGTTAAATTCTTCCCACAAAAAAATGTTCAGTTTTGGACTTGGAACAAAATCTAGCATGTCGGATACACGTCTTAGCCATATCGAGCTTTCTACACTCTTCTGAACTTCCCTGGCTTCAGAAAGTCCAGGTAAATACTCCAGAGCACCCTAGCTTAGGGATGAGGGCTGGCCCATCCTGGACAGTCCCAAGAGACCTCCATGTGCTGAGGACTTCGAGAGCACCTTGCTGTCACAGGGAATGGATCAGCCTGGAGCCATCCCCTCCCACTGTCCCCACCTTGCCTCTCCTAGGTATGTTTCCTCTGTTAATCAAAACAAGACCATTTTCGTCCATTTAAGTCTTTTTCCTGTTTGAAAGTTTTACTGTGGTTTCCCAAGTGGCTTTCTCTCAGTCTTCTGAGCTAGTGAGATGAGTCAAATGAAATGACTAGCAGCCTGGAGAATGCATCAGCCCTGGCCATGACTCCTCTTCCCCAGCCTGTGCTTCATGGGGTAAAAGGAGATACAACAGCAACTCTGAGTGCCCAGACAGCACTGGCAGTTCCACTTCTCCTTTCAAGAAAGAGGAACTATGAAGAGGTGGTGATATCTAACACAAAATTAAGACTTTTTTCAGTGTGACCAAATAGTCCAGAAGATTGGCCTTTGAATGAAAAGGCTTCTCTGGAAGGAGGTGAGCCATAGCTTCTCCATGGGAAAATCACTACCTTCTGCTTGGGTAAACTCACCAGTGTACCACATTTGGTGTGCACACCAGTGCACCACATTTGGGTACAGTGACCCCAGCTTGCAGTTTTTCCATGCAGAACACTCAAAACTGTCAAAAGAATTTGAGTCCCCAATATGAGGGTCTTACATCAGTACTGAGCCTACAAAATAATTTTTTATTCTTATTCAGTTTTATGCTTAAAAAAAAAAAAATAAGTAAATTTGCAGAGTATGGAAAAAGCTCCAGAAATAAAATATGATACTTAAACAATATAGCTTAAAAAAAAAAGGACCAGGTTTAATCTTTGATGTCACTTCCTTGAATTTCATGATACAACACCTGAGGTGATTTTTTTTTCCATTTTCCTTCAACAAGCTCTTTTTCCTGCATTTGCTTATGGTAAAATAATAACCAAGTTTCCCATATGTTAAATAATAAAACTTAGCTCTATCATTTCTTTCTATCCCATTACAGTTCTTTTCAATTGACTGAATGGAAAATACTGTATCTCTATAGCTGACTGGAAAAGAAATAAAGGTCTGACTCTCATCCCACCTTTATGGGGTTTGTGCTGATGTAATTGTACTGATTTAGAGGAAATTGCTTCAGATTTGTGCCATTAGTTAGATCAGAATCTAGATGTCAGTGCACCCTGAAAATACCCAGCTCTGTTAAAAGGTTCAGGATTACCCTCAGAATTTTACATCCTGAAGTCTAATTGCACTGTGAAAATAATATTTATTAAAGATCAGATGTGTAGCATAAAGATGGTAATTACTTGAAACTTTAGGATATAATATTTGCCCACTGGTCTACATGGGCCATTATACTTAAAAACTGTAGTAGTACAGGAAATAAAATTTCTCTTATATGTGCTATGACATTATATTCTTATTTGAAATGACAAAACTGTAAGACAGAGAATATTAGTAGGGCACGCTGAAGCCAACTTGTATTGTTTAGGCATTCTTTTTAGCTGATAGTTACTGTCCTGTGCTCCAATTTGCCTTTTGCCTAGTCTGAGATACATGCTGCAGCTCACAATCAAGAGGGAAGGAAAATGCTGTAATTTTGCAATTGCTGATGATGAGAACTCACCCACATTTTTTTTTTAAAGCAGAAAATTACAGTGGGCTATTCAGTGCTGTGATGCACCCTGAATCTCTACTGCCACATATACCACCAGGGCTGAAGAACTCGAGCACAGGTCTCAGAACTCTATAGGCTCAAAGGCAGGTGAAGGAGAGAAGGGCCCTATGCCCAGTGGCAATCCAGGGGGGTGTGAGGGATAAAAAGAAAAAAAGAAGGATTAAAATGTGCTTGTTATATTTCATCTCTATGTTAGCAAATTGCAGCTCAATATTACAAGATGAAAGTTAAGATAGCTTGAGTCATTTGCATTCAGGTATTTTTGTACTGGGATTTGGAGCCTTGTGCTTAGATTAGCCTATAGATCATCCATAGGGCTTTGCTTTAGCTTGGAGGAATAGACACTATTAAACAACTGCCACAGTCATTGCCTCACTGCTTTATACAGTTTCTTGATAGAAACTATGTAGTTCAGGTTTGCTTTCATAGGCAAAAGCGCAAAGATGGAGCCTTTCCCTTGAAAAAAAGGCAGTTATGATTTATATTGCTCTGATGATATATGCTGGAATAAGTTAAAGGAAGATTATTCTTGCTGCATTTAACAGGTCTTCCAGACCAGTGTTTTGAACCACAAGAAGAAGTGGAGTAAATTTCAAAGCAACCCTATTTTGTGCCTATCCTCCAACCCTGTTCTGACCTCCTCTACTAGATTGTCTTTTAAATAAAAGTGTGTAAGAGCCTGAGGAACACAATACTATTGCTTAATTTTGTCTGCCTTTTATTAACATTTATATGAGGTTATGCCATGCCTTTTACTGTTTTCCAGCTGATAAATGTTTTTTCAATATTGTGCACAGATCATTTTCCTTATAATCAAGGAAGGGAAATTAAGTTTAACATCTGAGAGCTTTAGGCAAAAATGTTAGGCGTGGACCAGATGACCACATGAGAGTTGCAGACTCTCTTTGTGCCCCAGATTGGCTGGTATTGTTTTGATGCTGTTGCGCTGGAGCAATAGCACTAACGTAATTATGAGATCAAGCAACATCTGGCGGACTTGGCATCCAGCTCACAATCAATTGTTAGTTGGGGTCAAAGGACGAATACGCCTTAAGAGCACATTAGGGTGCGCAATCATAAAGCTTGAATTAGTGAGGAAGGAGGAATAGCGGCATTCTTGAGTTTCATCGCCCAACAAAATTGATGGTCCACAAGAAAGCAGTGGCACAACATACAAAAGTGATGATGCCAGAGAGACTGACGCTCTGCAGGCGGTATTTGACATCTTCTGGCTGTGGTCTGTTGTGTGTTGTGATTTATGTCACCATAATGATTGATTACTTTCAGATCTTTCCCATTCTACCATATCTCTGAGAATTTCCCTCTGCTTCAAACACCTTTTTGTTCCACAAGCCCTAGGCTGCAGATGGCATCAACCCACACATTTCCATTGTTTGAAGCCTACAAGAACTCTATCATTCTTTGGGGAAATGGTCATAGTTGAGTAGCTACTGTCCAGTTAAATCCTGAAACAGTGGCTGCAGGCTCTTTAACCTTTTTATACCCTCGCTCTTTTGGGAATTTCTTTGCATGCAACTGTTGCAACTCAATGGTGCCTAAAAAAGTCATCAAGAAAGCAAATCAGAAGGAGATACATCTTTCAGGTTATGGGAAAGTGCTTCAGGTGATGGCTACAGCTGCATCTGTCACACCTCCATAAAGGTTCTTCTGATCACGTTTCACAAAATGAATTATCATCCCTGGCATGCAGCATTACAACAGACTCTGCATAAAGCCAACGGGCTAAAGCTTCTGCATGCTGGGAAGCAAAAAATGCCTCTGGGAGGCTTATGCAAATCATTAGTTTCCTCTGGTACCTCAACCATTCTGTGTGACACACAACATATAATGACTCAATATTCATATAATAGGAAAAACAAGAATTCAGGGCTCATATCAAGAAACCACTGAATATTTTAATATATTTTTTGTTTTGGTGGAATGCTAGATCCACCATGGGTGTCAGGGAGATTAGTATAGTGGATAGCAAATATCCTAACTTAAATCACAACAAGCAACTAAGCAGGCTTTAATAGTTTGTATGTTCTTCTTCATTAGGAAGCAACAACATGAAAAACGTATTTGCTACTACTTTAGTCACTGACAAGAAGATAGCTAAAAGGACTCCAAGTGGACATATTCTACTACACCCATCCCTTTGACTCCCTAAGTTTGCACAAAAGGCTTTTTCTGTTGCTGCATATGTGCAGTACTGCTGCACAGTGTCTCTGAGGCAATGTGCACTTTTCCTTCTGGAAGCCCTGGAGGTGCAAAGGAATATGCCACAACCCCGAAGAAATCCTTCCAGCGGCATGTTCCTCAAGTAATGTCAAACACCATTGCACAGATACAATAAGAAGTATCAGAAAAAGGTTTGTTTATCTTACCTTAAAGCAAGGGAATATTTGTTTTCTAGGTAGGATGTAAGTAGGATGTAGTCTATAACACGTTTCATTTTACAATATCCATTCTGAGCCAAATAGAGGAATTCCTGCATACATCTAGTGAAGATTCAAAATGCAGGGCAGGCTGAGGCTCACTGCTGCTGGTCACCTGCCCCACAAGATAGTTTCAAAACTGCTTTCCTGTCTGACAAGGGTCCAGTAAGAGCCACTTTCACTGTACATGCACCATAGCAGTGTTTGCCTACTGTCAAAAGCCAGTGAAAGCTTCCAAAATACTGACTTTGTGCCAAAAACAAAAGAATGGATAAAGAGGACAAGAGCAGAAGGTCAGCTTGTGCTGGCTGAAGGTGCAGCAGGCATTTCTTAAAACCAAAATTATCCCAATCTGTGCTATTTAATATTTACAGGGACATACTTAATTTCTCAGCTCCAGTGTTGTTCATCTCTTGCTTTGTTTCATTTCCACACAGGTAACTAGGGATGTGAGATATCTAGCAGTGCCTCCAAGCCTGGATGTGTCCACAGAGTGAAGATTAGATGCACTGATCTGTGTTTCTCTTTTTTTTTTTTTTTTCT
>NDXB01016780.1:57241-86828 GCA_002631895.1 Agapornis roseicollis
TGTTCCCCCCCCCCCCTTTTTTTTTTTCCAGTCGCTTGTCTTTCAAATGAAAAGACATTCATCCTACATCACTTTAAAGACAAAAGGTGAAACACTTGGAGCATGCATCCTGAGTAACCTTGTGGAATACACAGCAGTACCAAGAAATTCTTTTGAGCAGAGCGCATCTGGGTTTTGCCTCCCAGTTTAGATGGGCGGTAGCACACCATGCTGCTAACACCGAGAATGCATCTAGGCAGCTGAAAGCGATATGTGGCACTGGGAGGAGTATATTAAAACCAGGAAAAAAGCCCCGTTATGTGATGACCGCAGTGACAGCAGATTACCCTGGCAGGGAGGAGGCGCGCGGGACCCACTAGTGTGCATGACAAAATCCGCTCTCCATGGCAACAGGCAAGTGGCAGGGGGAGAGCGCAGCAGGAGCGCTGCGCTGAGCGGGGGACACGCTGTCCCGCAGCCCCCCCTCCACCACACCACCAGCATTCACAGCACTGTCAGTCGTGGAAAGCTTCAGCCCCCAATGCACCTTTGCAGTGGGGCTTGCCCCACAACAGGCATTCAGAGATAAATCAAAGCAAGCAATAAACACTTGCCACTTTTCAGGTGCCTGTATCATTAATACTAAAATACTAAAAGCATCACAGTTCTCCCACCAGCATCCCATGCAGTGCTGGCTCTGGTGCTTAGCAAGGAACTCTGCAGTGGGCCCATAGGCAAAGGCAAGCTCTAGCACATGGAGTCAAGGGATTTGGATTTATGGTTGAGAGTAAAAATGCAATACCATTTTGCTAAAGCTGGTTCTTCACATGGCGTCAAAGCAGAACAGAGGAGTAAAATTTCTAGGGCTTAGAATCACTATAGTACGATGGCCTAAATTTACTACAGTGTTTCATGGGGATTAAGCTGAAAGACTAGATGGACCTCCAATTATGAGAGGAAAAAACCTGGGTACATAAAAGCTGCATAAAACAACCAACTCAAAACCCAAAATTCAGTTAAAAGTCACAAACATTTCTTTAATGTGAAACAATCGGCATTTATCATTCCCCTCCACTGTGATGGCTTGGCTGTAGAGGACTGACAGCAGATCTGCGCGACAAAACCATGATGAGTGTCCTCTGCTCTCCTTTATCACCTCACAGACAAAATCTTATACCAGTAATAAATACAGAGTCGTCACAGGAGGCTGCAGTGCAGTTTAAGAATGAATGACAGTTTCCATCTGAGAATTTATATAGATTAATCAACAGTTTTGCACTAGAATTTCTCAAGCTATGGGAAATGTGGATGAGAAGCAGAAGAGTTCATTGGGAAAGCTGCTTATAAATGCCAAAATTTATTTGCAAAAAATTCACAAAGTTTATTTACAAAATCTCAGTGTAATTCTCAATCAGCCACATCTGCTCATACTATGTTCATACTATGTTCTAGCACTGAAAAGCTCATAAATCCCCATTTGGCTTCCTCTGAAGCACATGAAAGTTATAGGAAAGCTACTATGTTATGGTAACATAAAGCTACTAGTGCCATAGTCTCTGCTTGCAATGTACATGTAATTAATTTATCTGAGATCTCAATTACCTCTTTACTCATCCTGTCATGAAAGTGGAGTTATTATCTCAGCAGGGCATATAGTGTCACATTGCTAACTTTGCACAGGTTCCTTTCCACGTGACTAATCCTTTGCCCATGGATATAAATGTGCAGGTTTTGGTTGCTAAAAGCCCTGTGAAAACAGCAAACAGAAACTATAACTCCCAGATCATCCTTAATCCAATAGAAGTGTCACAAGAAATATGAGTAAAATAAGTTCTTGAGGGTTTTTAAGTATGCATAATCAGGAATTCATTAAAAGATTAAGACAGTGAACAAAAATTTCACAAGGACAGAGCTAGGAAGATGCAATGTTATTAGAATATTACTATTTTTAAAAGAAAAAGTCAAAACCTTTGAGTCATTTCAGTCTCTACTTGACTCTCTTCATTGCAGCAACACAGAGCAAGTGCTTGTTTGCTTTGCGCTGGAAATCATCCTGACCTCCTTGGAAACTGCTCATATTTTCTCCTGCCTTCCAGAAGCATACCAGAAATCTGACTTTCTTATTGTGGGACAGCATTTTCTAGGCTACTATTATATCTTTTTAAGGCATAACCAGTAAATACTTTATAACCAACATCTTTCTGCTGGCAGGATCCCTCTCCCTGCAATTGACATGACTTCTGAACGTGAGCTGCAAATCTACAGCAATTATATCATTCACTGTCTTTGATGTTGTGCAGACACCCTAGGTCTTTTGCAACCCAACACAATGTGGGAAAATCCTTTCTCTTTAAGATAAATGGAAAGAAATCCCCATGTGTGTAATCCCACTTAAAAAAATATTTCAATGGCATGGGAGCCTGTAAATCATTGTTGTGAAATTGAGAAACAGGTAAGACAACGTTTTACATTCTCCATATACACATTCTTCCATGATCACAGTAATATAAATTACAGTACTGCATTTCATAAACTATTTCATACTCTCTGTCCTTCCTTGGTCAGACAGGTTTCCCTAAATCCATCCCTCTTACCCCATTTTAGCTACTGAATTGTTAAAAATCATAGGACAAATGGGATCTCAAGAGGTCTAAATTGAGACCTCTGTCCCAAAGCAGAATACTATTCCAGACAGACATTTGCTAATCTTTTCTCAAGATCTGCATCACTCCAGTGAAGTGCTGTTTTAATCCCACTGCCATTTCCTCTCACCTCAGTCCTGACACCTGCCCATCACACATGGGTTTGTACTGTCCACCTGGCCTCTGTCCAAATCTCCTCTCCTGAGCAGCTGGGACAAAGCACCTCCCAGCCCTGTACAAGCTTTCCTTGTGTTTCTGTAGGCCCTGCTTATTTACTGGGGCTTTGATGGTAACCAGAGATAACCTGAGCAGCAGCATCCCCATGCAGGGTGCTCAGTCCCCAGGATGTAGCTTTGCAGGATGCCCTTGGCTCTCCACAGACCAGCCTGGGGTCTGAGCCTAAACCCCTCTTTTAATCTGCCTTGGGCAGCTTCAATAATTATGGTTAGAGAAAGGACCTAGAAAGTACAGTCAGGCAATAAACTTCCAGCTATAACATTTCCTTCAGTCAGTATTATTTCAGGTGAAAAATGAGTTGTTCATGTCGAATAGTGGAAAAAACGCATCGCTGAGTCTGTGCTTGGGTTGCATCTAGGGAGAAATGATGCCAGTGGGAATTCCCAGCACCACTAGCAGGGAATGGTGGGTGGTTTTGGGAGGGTATGGGGGTTGGAGTGTGGCAACAGAGATAAGAGCAGCAGGGAGCATGGAAAACTGCGGGGACCTCTATTGACATTGTGGCATTTCTGCTGTTTGGGGAGACTGCATAAAATAAAACCTTTATTTTTACTTGTTTTTGTTTTGCACATGAAGAACAGCTTGCTTTTCCACTTGAAGGCATTTTAACCCTAAAAACACTATTTGCCAGTGCTCAGAGAATGTATAGGTAGTCTTATCAATTGAAATATGTCTCCATAATATAGGTGGATTTATATTCATCTACATATTCTATATTCACTTGTAAAATTTAGGTTAATACACTGCCATAACTTGCAAGTATTTCAACATAATTTTAGGCCACAGCTATAATAGAATATTACCAAGAAACTGAACTCATTCAAATGGGAGAGAAATTTTAAGTGAAGCGCTTTTTTTTCTTTCCTCCCAGGAAGAGCTGTGGTCATTTTAGACAAGATTAAAAAGTTCAATCTTATCTATACCAAATTTTATGATTTTTTTTTTTCTCTTGCAGAAAAATCAGTCAAAACATTTTGGTTGCAACAAAAGGGGTTAACAACTGTTAATGCCTTTCAACTGCAAAGATTTACATCAGGATTATTTCTTCACTATGTGAATTTCATGTTTTAGGAAAGTATCTTAATTTCAGATTGAATACAATGGTTCAGCACTATAACACCCCCTCCCCCTTTTCCTTCTCTTATGGAAATAAAATTCATAATTCTTCCTGTCTTTGTTACGTATTATACTCATGTCACCAGGAGTTTTAAAGTTTCTTCTTTTTAAAGGTAGTTACTGGTGGTATAATAAAAGAGAGAAAATTAATTTCCTGTAGTTTGAATCAAAGTGCCCCAGTGTCCCAAGATGCAATGTTATAGCAGAACTGTAAAGTTAATGGAATATTAAAATCTGTCAGTTGAACTTCTCAGGGAAAAATAGTTCATTCTCTGAAGATTGAGAGCGTGATGGTAAAAGGCTATGTAAATCACCAATTAACTGCTCAGTATTAAAATGTGAGAAGCCTGTCCTTTCTGTTTACAGAAAGGAGAGCAGTATCACAACAATCAAGAGCTCCTAATTTTTAGGTAAATAACAATTACTGGTTCCTTTTAAACATGGTATTGCAACAACAGTGCTCCAAACAGTTATTCTGTGCCTTTGCTGGAGTGATTAGAATGTTGAAGGCATCACAGCAAGTCCCTGAGCTCCTTGACAGCTGTCATTGCTATTGAACACAACTATAACAGACAGAGAGAGCTTTATTGGTAAACTGCTCTGCGTTGCCACAAAGGCAATCTCACCATTTCACATGGGCATCTGTTGCCATATTTTGGAGCTTTATTCCTTCCCTCTCAGATGGAGTCAGTGATTTGGTGCCATGTGCAATTTCTCCCTCTTTATCAATACCATTTGGTGAGATCTGTGCCACCAGAGCTAAGAGGGTTTTGTTTCCAGGAAAATGAGCAAGGAAAATACATTTTTGCTGAGCATAATGGCCTCTTTCTGCGCTAGTCATGTGCAACAATAGAGCCGAGGGCTTTTCAATAGGGAGTGGTGTGACTTCAATGTTTAAATATAAATGCACAGAGTTTTTATGAGAAGTGCTGTACCCTTCCAATTTACATCTTTTTTTATGGTAGGAAGAGGAGAAAGCTTCACCACAATGAGCTGCAGCTTCAATAAAGACAGTTCAGACGGCCCCCACGTCTGGCTGTGCACTGCCGCAGTCACCACCACAGCAGTGCCAGAACCCTCTGCCAAAAGCAGCCCCTTCTTCCTCACCTCCTTGAGCTGCACTGCCTATTGCACTGCCGCACCCCTACAGCTTTTATCCTCACAAACGCCCTCAGGCAGAAGGAAGCACATTTGCTCTTTCTTTGTTTCGCAGACAGCAAACTAAGGCAGAGTGAAAACATTACCTGCTCAAAACCCACCCAGCAGTGTGGAACAGGGCTGAGAGTTGAACCTCAGCTTCCCAAATCCCTTGTTTAACAGGGTGCCTCTCTGTGGACTGCCTCAGCATCTCATCTGCACCCTGGGCAGATGACATAAATCATAAGTCCCCCAGTGGTGGGTAAAACTGTCCTACACACTGTATGCAGCTCAGCCACCTTCCACAGGTGCCCATATCCCCAGTACTCAGCAGTAACTCTTAGACTTTTCCAACACCTACCCCAGATATATATAACACCTCTTCCGTCCTTCTCTATACTTTCCCCCATTTGGAGAGCAATGTAGCTGCAGTTGTGTACCTGCAGCAGGTAGCTTTGGGTAGCAGGAGGGACACAGTGTTCAGGGGAGCAGAGGGAGGGAGGCTCAGACCAGAGCTGGGATTAAGCTGCACTGAATATTCTGGCCAGGGAAGAAATTATGGACTGCACTGAATGTTCTGGCCAGGGAAGAAGTTATGGAGCCCAGATATGTCAAAAACATTTGGATGTTTGTGCTAGATGTCTCTGGAATACATACCCCATGCAGGCTGCATCCCTTCACTCCACAGACATACCCCAGGAAGGTAGAGGTTTCATCTTCTAACAGCTGGAATACTTTTTGGCTGCCCCCCTCAGTAGAACATGGGAAATCAGAAAAAAGTGATGCCAATCACAAAGACAAGGACTACTGCAATATCTAAAATGTGTATACATCTTGTGTGAAAGCAGTTAATAGCAACCTGTATTTATACAGGTCTAATAACACAAAAAGAAATCTTTGGAACAGCATGATTCAAACAGACATAGAAGTCATTTTTATTCTCTCAGTCCAGATAATGCACTCCTTCAAATCTCTTTGCACAAAGCAATAAGCAATTCCCTTGTCTGAAAGAATCATTGCCTGAACAACAACTTTAAGCTAGAGAATCACAATGTCTTTTCTATGCTCTGCACCTTTAAATCTGTCAGACTACTACTATACATTTTAGACTTATTGTGTTCATTCATGTGTGCAGACACACACATTGTGTCATGGAGACTGCAGCACATTCTTTTCTGTTTGGTGTTTTAAAACATAAAAGTTATTTGGACTGCAATGATATATTTGTTTTTTATTGAATTATATGAAGTTTTATCCAGCACTGAAAAGCATTCGTGTTTGAGGTGCTGTGTGAGAGCTGCTCAGCGGCACAAAGGAACACCAGAACTAGAGCTGGTTAGAAAATAGATTTTTTTGTCCTGCCAAACAGTCCAAGATTTGTTCTTTATTGTTGCTGCTCTGAATCAGCGCAAGAAGCTGCATCTCTAAATGTTTTCACATGGTGCAGTTGTACAGGAGGCAACTTATTTTTTGTTTGACACATCAATCCTCTCCATTTTTGTGTAAAATGCACATTTGAAACCAAAAGCATTTTATAGCTACACATTTGCATGTCAGAATTGACAAAACCTGGTACACTTGGATTCCCACTAAGTTCCCGCTCTCTTTTTCTTTGTCCACATCCCATTTTGTGAAAAAGGGCCATTTTGTCAAAGTACTGTTTCCTAGATAGGAGCTGTTTTTAAACAGAGAAAAAAAAAAAAAAAAAACCTGATTCAGGTAAACAGAAGAGCCTCTGAACAGCTAAATTTGTCTATCCACACAATTTAAATGCAAGCACAGGTCTGTAACATTCACTCTTCCTTAATCGCCAAGTATGGCCAGTAACTTCTTATAACTGGCAGGAGATATCTCCAAGTTTTCAGGTGTTCTTGAGAGATCCCCTAGACCTGACTTTCAGATCTCTTCATGTCACTGTTCTGAAGCATCATCATCTTAAATGTCAGACTATCTCAAAAGCTCTAAGAAATTCAACACCACTCCAAAGAATCAGCCACACATTGGGTTAAAGAAAAAAAGTGAACAGAAGTACTGTTGCATTAAAATAAATGACTAGCAAGTGGTCTAGATAAAGCATTGCTATCTGATGCCTGAAAACAGATTTGACTGAAAAGGTATGCTTTCAGACTAAGAAAGCAGAAAAAACTAATTAGACAAGAAGCAACCGTGAACAAACATGTTAGCAGAATCAATAACTGGAACTGATCAGCTATTTCTTTAATTGTGCCAGCTGGGCTCTAGCGATGTGCTTAGAGGAGCATAATTACCCGTTTCAGTTGTACAGCAGAGTTCTTTTTCTTTTCCTATCCTTTTATTCACCCTCCTTTCCTTTCTTTTACGTTAGAAGCTGGTCATATGCCATTAGAGAAAGAAAAACAGGGTTGAGAAATTAGTGGAAAATGGCCCATCCTCATACGTAAGATGATATTATATGAATAATTAGAAGTAGCCCTGAACAGTCATGCCAAATGTGACCTAATAAGAAAGTGAGCCATCAAGGAAATGTAAGTTACTTCTTAATGTAAAAGGACATTGTGTGTGCTGTGCACAAAGCAGCACTGTAAAATAAAATAAAATGAAATGAAATGAAATGAAATGAAATGAAATGAAATGAAATGAAATGAAATAGGGACCATTCTCTTTCATATTTTGACATATGTACCAGGGATTGTTGTAATTCGTAAGGCTGTGACTGATCCAGACACAGAGTTCTGCTACTAAAGCACTGAAGTCCACGCTGTACAGCTGCCTGCTACCATTAGAAAGAAACTAGGACAGACATAAAATGAAGCACAGAAAGGAGAGGGAAAGCAGAGAGGAAAGAGAGACAGGCTCACTGATTAATTACCAAGCCAAAAATCCCAACCCACCCTTCCTTGACTGATGTTTACCTTTTTTTTAATTGACAGCAAAACAAGAGGATTTAATAACTTCAAGGAACTCCAGCTCCACGGAAAATCCATAGCAGTGCAGAGGAAGCTTGGCTTTTTTGATCATACCAACAGCTAAGTGGGTCTCCATTACAGGAATGGCTACCCCAAAAAGTGAAAATTAAAAAGTGGAATATACATTTAATCAGCAACAGGCTAATATATCAAAAAAGTCTGCCTATCCCAACAAGGGTCCTGATCCAAAACACATTGATGTGAGCAGAAAAAAGATTCATGCCCCACAAAAGCTTAAGCTCAGCGACTTGTCCAAAGCTGATCTAAACCCTTTATACAGCTGAAAGCCTTAGGAAACCAAGACTGGTCCTTTTTTCTGGTTTCAGGCAGCTCACCTCCCCATCAGAGGAGCAGTCCTAATTGGTGACATGACCCAGAGAAGCCCAGAACTGTGCTGGGAGGGACCTGGGTGGCTAAGCTGCACCCTGCTGCCTGGCAGGGCTCTGTGGTCAGTTGGGTCCAGCACCCAGCCACCTCTGACTGTGGCATTGCCTCTTAATTGACCACTTCTGCTTTCTTCCTCCCTTTTGCATGCACCTTCTTTGAAGCTATGAACTGCACACCTAAAGGGAGGGAAAGCCTCTTCAGGAGTGAGGTAAGAAGATGAAGGGAGGTAGAAAAGAAGTGTAACACTTTGGGACTGAGATGTAAGTATAGGCTCCACTAGCAGCCAGCAGCCTTGACCCACAGCCTCCACAGACCAGAAAACAAATCAGGGCTATTTTTTCAGCAAAGGCATGAAAAGATGCTGCACACCAGGGTCCCTACAGCTGGGATTCATCCTCAAAAGATAGCATAACGCATTCAAGTGCCAGCAGTCCATGGCTGGCTTGCGTATGCCAAAGTTTGCATAGGTTGATATTTTATCTGAGGTGATACTTCTATGCTTAATTTCATTTTTTTATCTGAAGCGATTGAGCTTTATTGTGTGGTGCATGTGTCTTTTGATATGGAAAAGAAATTTTTGTGAGGCAATATTCAAAGGGGTCTGTGTTTATGTGGGCAGTTGCTTCTGGCAAACATCAGTTCTTTACAGGGAGGAATAGAGAACTTAGAGCTAATTAGGGAAATTATAAAACAAAAAGGTATTCTTTAACAAAGAAAGATTCTTCAGTCAAGATCAGTCAATCATCTTGACAAGGAAAATAATTTAAGATTACTCAGTGAGAGAATAAAAATGCATTACATGGGGTTAGGTCCCAACAACATTCATGTTATCCTTTCATGTTAAGCGTCATTATGGACACTTGGCAGTATATAATAAATATAGCCATATATCATATCATATATCATATCATATAGTATATCATAACAGAATATGTCAGTTTCATCCTTCAGTCTTTCAAAAAGTATCTAAGTTCCTGATCATTTAAATCTTTCTGATTATTCATCACCACTACATTTTCAAATAGGAGATGCTACATTAGCTACTTACTATGGCTGACATTCACTATGCTGCTGAGCACAGTCACAGAAGAAGCCTCACAGAAGCAGTGGATGATAACACTTTCCTAGGTATAATGAGCTCCATTACAGCACCAAACAGGCTGGCACAAAAGGCAGTCATGGGGAAGAATGAAAGCATTAGTCATTACCAACTGCTAAACAGCTATCAGCCCTGATACAAGTGATACCGAGCAATGTTCCAAGGACCTTACCTTCAAAACCCCAAATTATGCCAAAACAAACTCAGAAGAGAGAGAATTGCCCAAAATTAAACCAAGGCGTTGATTAGATTTCACCTACACCCATTTCTAGCCTTGGTTTGACTGTTCATCCCTAGGCCCACTCAAGGCTTATTTCCACAAATGTTTTAAGAGATGCAAAGACAGCAGAGCTCTGGCCAGGACTGTCCTAGCTCCACAAAGACCAAATGATCCCACTGACAGACCACACATGTGCCCTGCTGGAATGTCCCGGGCAAAAGAAGACTTTAATAAATTCTGAACAGTGCAAAGGAGGATGCTTCGGCACACAGGAAAAAAGATTTCTCACTCCTTGCTTTCAGCAAAGACTCCCCTTCAGTCTCTTCCTGGGGAGGCTGATTGTACACAAGGAGGAGATGCCCCAAAGACTCAAGCAGAAACATGCCCAGGAAGCCTCATGTGAGGCAGCAGGCAGGCAGGACACCGGTGCCTAGTTCCACAGCTCAGGAGAGCAGGCTGGCTGTCCACTGTCACTGTACTTCTGGTGAAAAGCAAAGCTGAAGGCACCAGATCATACAGTATCATTTTTACTTCGTGAGTCAAAAATTCCTCTCTGACTTTGTATTACTGCTGTTTGCATTGCCATTGCCCTCGGAAGCCTCAGTTGAAGATGGGTCCCCACTGTGCCAGGCACTGCACAAGCATATGGTTAAAGACAGCCCCTCCCAGCGAGGGTTTACAGCCTAACTAGACCAGACAGACCAAATTAACATCATTCCTACTTTCCAAGTAGGAAGCTGTGACATAGAAGGATTTCAATAGGAGCTGGGAACCTAAATGTTTCTAACATGTGGCTTTCAAGCTTTCTGGGTCTCAGAAGCAGAATAAAACTCTACTTTCTCCTACTATGAAAATACATCCTGACTTTGGAGTGACTTCAGAGCCCAAGACACAAAGGGAGCATTTGGCCTCATTCAGAGCATGAAACCCAGCCCTGGTCACAGTCTGCAATAACAACATGACAGGCTTTTTTTACATCTCTAAATGCCAAGGTGAGCATTTACTTTGAAAGGGAAAATGTTTTAAAAACCAAAACAGCTCTGAGAACTGTTAAGCAAAGCTGTCATCAGTAAATTATTCCTTTCGGCTGGGATATTTTTTTTCCCTCCAGTAGTATGATCTGAGAGCTAAGTACAGCAGTCAATATGTAGTAATCAGGCTAATGATTGTCTAATAGCTAAATTAGAAGAGTGACTCTTAATCATGCAATTGATGCCAATAGTCTAGCACCGAAATCCAGACATGAAGCAAAACTCTTTGATTACGCTTCACGTTTTTAAAGACTTAATTGACTTTTATAAGACTTCTTGATTTTTAAAATATCTTAAGTGAACAGAGTATAACATCAAAACTCTATAGAAAGTGCCAAATGTGTTTCTTTGACATTTCAATTGCTAGATCTACAAAGATGGGAGGCTTCCATACAAACTCTTAAAATTATGGGACCCAGAAGCATATATAATGCCACAAAACTTTTTGTATTTGTATTAATTTTCTACAAAGCTAAACTCCCTAATAAAAATAATTTCAGTGGTCTTGCAGAAATACAATGCATTAAGCACTATGTAATCTATTTTAAGACCATGTTACAATGAACTCTAAGTGAATTTGTCCAGTTGCAGCTCAGAGAAAAGTTAAAGGGAAAAAGGAAAATTAAAAAAAAAAAAAAAAAGGGAAAAAAAAAAAAAATNAATTTCAGTGGTCTTGCAGAAATACAATGCATTAAGCACTATGTAATCTATTTTAAGACCATGTTACAATGAACTCTAAGTGAATTTGTCCAGTTGCAGCTCAGAGAAAAGTTAAAGGGAAAAAGGAAAATTAAAAAAAAAAAAAAAGGGTAAAATATAGACAATATAAAACATGGATGAAAAGACAAATGAGTACATGCAATATCCATTCTGTGCACTAATACATTCGATTAGTCAGGTACTAGCTCTATCATTCATATCAGGAAAGAGCTTCCATTAAATTAGAGTGATTTCAAATCCTTTATTACAAATCTGCTGAACAAGTTCTAATAAAACAGGAATACAGAGATTCTAAATTTAAAACAACAAAATCTCAAAACCTACTTTGCTGAAATTGCTAACAATAGAACAGGGCAATGGTCTGGCCTCAAATAAGATCATAGCTTCTGATGCCATAAAAAGAATAAAACAAGGTATAAATGCCCTGCTAGAGAGTTACTTGCAGTCTGGATGATCTTGCTGACTTCCTGCCAAAAAAACATCTCAGAAGCTAAGAAGAGTTCACCATTGTAAAATAGAAATAAGCTATAAACCCTACATCTGATGTTCACTGAAACCAGGGGACAGTCTTTTGGGTGAATACAGAAAAACGAGTGCTATTAACGTAGCTAAAGACCATTTTTATTACTGAGAAAAAGAATTGTATCAGCTTCAAGCAAAATAACTGCATAGCTACAGGAAGTGGAATTTGGCTCATCACAGCTGAAGATACCTAGGGAGCACCACGGCAGCTAAGAAAATTTCTTCGAGGAAAGGGGCAGGGAAAAGATTTAACACAATTTTCCCCTACCTGGCTGAAGATTTGACACTGCAATCGTGGCCAGCATGCTTTCCCTTGTGGGGAAGCTACAATGCACCCCTCATTTTAAAGGAACTCTGGATTACTCTCCATCTGCCTAGATAATGCACACAAGATCCTCAGATACTTCAACATTTCAGAAATCAGATAATGAGCTGAAATAATATATTTCATGGATTAGGCTCTCTCTGAATCAATTTACATTGGGTATTTTGATGGGAGACGGACCCAGATTCCATACATTTTTTTTAATTACTGGAAAATCACTTCAGCCAGTTCTCCCATTATGGATGATATATTTCATCATTGCTCAATATTAAATCATAAATAGAAGAAAAAAATGATGGTGAGGTGTAAGACTTAACATTTCAGTTTCCTGCACTGGCTGCAGAATATTACTGAGTGCTTACCCCTAGTCTTTATATGTGATTAGCCTGATGGGTTACTGAATTGCCTTCAGATTAATAGGTCCCAAATACAGAAGCATTTCTTCTATTATTATTACCTTAAAATTCAGACTCCTATTTTTTTACAAAGGTTCAAGTCAAAATAGAGTTTTATATTATGTTATAATATGTTTTCCCTGGCACCCTGCCCACAGTTGTTTGGATAGCCGGCAGAGCGTGGTATCTGACAGTATAGGAACAGTGTGGATAGTTTTCCATTCCTATGGGGATCTATCTTTGGCAATAAATTTGGACTGGATGTCTTAGTAGAGTGTGTCAAAACTGTGCCAAAAGCACTTTTGGACATATAATAATAATAAATGAGTGTTGCACAGCATTAGTAAAGGAATTCTAATACAAGTTGTCCATCATTTCACAGTAAGTTCTTTACCATGTTACTGAATTTATGTCTTATAATAAATTAACTCTATCAAGTACTTCATCCCATAGGTTCAGTAAGATAAACATACGTAAGTTTAGGAAACTTCATGCCGACAGAACAATGCCCATATCCCTGCACATTCAGCATACAACTCAAGCACAAGTCTAGGAGCCAAATTCATGGCTGGAGCACAAAGGCACATTAGAGCACAATCTGCAGAGCTGTGCACACTTGCACCAGCCATCAGCTGCCTGCTAGCCTGAAGTTGTACAGAAATCCTCAGTTGATGACATGTATAAAAGTTTGATCCACATTCCACTATACTGAGTCTGTAACAGCCAATCTAAAAAGGCTTATCGTTACATGGTGTGCCAGTCTGATGTAGAAATGCAGACAATAAATCTCAGTAGGAAAAATATTACTTAACTGCTATGAGAATCATGCCAATCCTTTATGTTATAACAGTTTGTTTCTAAAAATGGCTACTGCTCAAAGCAAACAGAAATGTTGTGTGTTTACTGAAAGGCCTCGTAAATATAAGAATAGGTAAGTACCCCAAAGGATTTTGGCATCTCCAAATTCTGAGAGCATTTATGAGAACAGGTGTGTTGGTATGATAGGAATCTTTGAAAATGCTAAGTTTTGGTACATAGGATGATACCACCAAATGACGTGTGCCTCCACAGAAGGAGGCACACATGGCAGCCCAGCAGTCGTTATGCTCAAAGAAAATTTACACCATAATATGCAGGTGGAAGGGACAAAAACCACTTACTTTGGAAAATGGAAACTCACCAAAATCCAAGTTTTGTGGAGAAAATACACATTAGCTTTATCTGTTTTTTAAGAATCCTTAAAGAATTTGCTCTTTTAGAAGGGAGGAATGTTCTGAATTGGCTCAATTATTCCCATGATTAAAGCAAGATGTGGTTAGAAATCTATGATTTAGCTTTCATATTATATGGTCTATGGATGGAAAAAGTATTTCACAACATTTTATTTGAAAATGCTGGCCAAAGCTGGGGATCAATAACTAGTCCAACTTTAAGGAACATCAAGAACATATCTTTTCAAAGCCAACAGAAGTTGGCTTTTTAAAGGTGCTTAAATATGGATTCAAAATGCTCATGTTTGGGCAGCAACTTGCAGGCACTGACTCTACAGGGAATGCCTGAAGGATGCATGCAGGAATTCAAATCGGCTGAATCAGAAATGCAGCACATGCCATCTTCTGCCAAGAGGTGTGTCTTCTGCAAGTACCATACAACAAAGAACAGCAAAAGATGATGGGTTCAAGACATTGTATTTGACAATGTATGCTTCACAGCAACATGGCCTATGGACAGCAAAGTTATTTGGAATTTCTGCTGTGCTGTGTGTAGTGACACATTTTTCCCGACCTGAAGCATCCACAGAAGAAATTCCTTTCCACTTCATTCCTGGTGTTTCAAAAACACATTACATGGCCTCACAGGCAGACTTACCACCAACAGCTCCACATGATGTGTAAGAAAGGCTGTAACTCTCCTCCACCCAGAGAAGAGCAGATACCTTCTGAGAGTGCACACCGCAGTTCTCTGAATGGAGCAGCAGGCAGGCATTGAGCCAGGGTGCAGTTGTGATTGATGTGCACTTTCTGTGCTTTGTGGCTCACTCTATGATATTTCTAAAGGAAAAACTTCAGTGGAGTGACTGGCATATCAGTTGTGCAGTTTCCATCACCGGGAAGGGGAGATGCACAGCTCAACTCTTTCAGACCCACTGAAAAGGCATGCTGTGGAGCACAGTGACCTTTGGCCACATGCATTTGTCTAGGCAGTGCCAGCACATGGGTTTGGGTTAGCAAGCAGTATTTTTAGGAATAACAGCTCAGCACCACATAACTTTTATTTGCATAGGTGTTTTTCTTTATTAATTTATTGTACCAAGGAGGTGAGGGTGAGGGTTGTATTGTGGCAAATGGCACCAACCTCAATGAGAAAGGCAGAGTTGGGACCCCCCTCTACAGCTTATGCAGCAAAAGGTCCCATACTGCAAGTCTAAAGGGAATAACACAGAGCAGGGGGAAACTACATCTGCCATTAATAATCATCCAGTAGCAACCAGAAGCAGGAACCCACCTGTTAAAACACCTCCACCACTCAGTGATGAAAATGGTCACAACTTTCACATAGCCCTGATTTTACTCTAGAGGCATGAATCTCTAGGGGCAGCATAGCTGTGTGCTGCCTCCTACTACAGGGAAACAGGAAAAAAGTCATCTAACTCTACACTGGCAATTTATATTTTATATATATATATATATATATAACCCTATATTAAGGCTAGAAAACACCCTTCTTGTAGTAGGCACAAATGTACTTCAGCAGTTAAGATGCTGGTCCAGCCAACCAAGATGGAGTAATTTTATTTCAATTAATGGCATTTTCAACAGTCCCAGAATATTTGTGTTTCTCATAATAGCTCGGGAAAGAAAAGCCAAAATGTTATACTGTGAAAGCATTCTCCTTGCCTTTTCTTTATAAATACTGCCATTTTAATTGAGATACAACTTCTGCACTTTCCTGCAGAAAAAGCCACACATTTCTGAAATACATTTTTTTCAGTGCTGAAGAACAAACAGCAGACATCTGAGTGAAAGCCCTATTATTTCCACTTTTTTGTCTGAACAAATATACTGGCTTATTGTGCCTTGAGGAAAGCTATGAAGAATAGAGTGCTGTGGTTCACATGTTCCTGAGGACTCTTCTGGACACCTGTTATAAAGCTACTGGTGATAGTGGAGGATTGTTGTCAGGGAAGTCCACCTCAGTTTCAAAGTTAAGAATTATTTTCCATGGTCGCTACATGATCAATTTGTATTCTGATGGTGATTTAAAAGGCCACCAGTCATAACAACATCCACAGTAAGAGCTGATTCTGGGGAAACCTGTCACCCAGAAATTCAGGCATTGGCAAAGTAAGATTCCCCCAGCAAACACTTCAGGAAATCACAGTCTGGATAAAACACCCACCTCTATGCTACAGTTTTTGCTAGTGAGGGTTTGAGCTCTTCACACTCCTGACCATCCCAGCTGTATTGACAGAGATCAATAGCAGACCCAGCCTAACCACCACATCTTCTCACTCCAAAACAGCAAGGGGAAAATAAGCTTCCAAAAATGCAGATATATGAAACCAGCCAAGCTTTTTATGGAGGAAGACCAGGTTAGAGGGCTCTCTGCAGCCCTCCAGGGCTGATGCAGCACAAGCCCTCCTCTTCTTGCTAGTGCTCCATCTCCCACTTGGCTTCCCTGAGATCAATGTTGTATTTCTCCTTGCAACCAGCCACTTGCTTTGGGTACAGAACCACCCCCTGAATAAGATGGCTGGATATCTAAACAACTATATGGTGGGTGCCTATTGTTAATTCTGGATATACAAACTTAAGCATGTTTTCATTGAAGCCCCTGGTAGTTAATTTTTCAAGTAGTGTGCCAAATTATGTTTGTGATCATGTACCTTTGGTATCTGGTTCTCTCCAGTTCCAGCTCTCACTGCACATGCATGCCCACTGACAATAGGAAATTGGAAAACCTAAGCCCTTCTTCGTAAATTTAAAGCCTGTAAAGACCACCTAACAGCATTACAAATTTCTTAACATAATTTAATTTGTGTACTTGCAACTCTTAAAAACTCTAATTTTCCTGACCAGAGCTGATGTGTTTTGATTCTGCTTTTACTGTGTATACTAGCTTCTATTAGTACCATGATAATAGTATATACAGAGAGATTAATTCATGAAGTAAAAGCTTTCCTTCTTTACTAAAAGCCACTTAATGTAAACTGTAAACATCACAAACACTCTCATTCAGATTGATTCAAAGTTCTTAGCTGGGGCCAAGAGGTGCAAGATGAAATGTCTGCAAATGATGATGGATGGTTTTAGGCAGGGGTTGCTCAAATTTGCACTGGAACAACTCTTAGCACCTTACTAAAGTACAGCAAGCTGAAAACCATCAGCAAGCATTCCAGATAGGTTATGATACCTTGAAAGATCATGGAGTTTTTCTTCTGCGCAGCATCTGGTGTTGACAGGAATATTAAAAATCACCTCTTCCCAAGGCCACTACTCCTTTGCATCATTTATGTATTCAGAAAAACTACTTAAGCAAATCTTAATCATGAAGTGTCACAGCATCCAGTGTCATAATGCCTCTGATAACGGTCAAACTTGCTGTATTTTAAAGAATCTTTAATTTAATAAATATTGTGAATGTAATAGTGGGGGTTTTTATGTTTAACCAAAAATACTTTTTCCAGAGATACTTAATAAGCTTAGCCACTTTAGCCAGAGATCAGCAAGGTACATAACAATATGTATAACTTCAGACGTATGTACTTTACTCGGGAAAGTCATATATTTAAATTAAAGTGCATACTTTGAGACTTTATGGAAACATGAATCTCATGCATGAGAGTTTGAAGTTGAGGTTGGTTTGGGAGTTTTTTACTCCTTCTGTTTGAACTGATTTCTTCAGCACTTCTATCATTTTTGACTGATTGTTACTCAAATTATTTTTAATTTAACTTCATACATGCCATATTTCTTTGCAGACAGAACACCTATTTTCTTTTTAATAGATTTCTGTCATGAAATACTGACCTATTTACCACTGGAAAGAAGTAAAATATAGGCTCTGGTACAATGCCTACTGAAATCGGTCTTGAACAGGTGTGGGATGTGACACACATAGAAGCCAGTAAAATGCAAATGGTATTTAGTTATTGAGGCAAATAGCAAGCTTTAAAACACCACCTGTGTATATTTTGCAACATATCATGAAAGTGGTGAGAACCGTCCTCATTTATTCATCTGTTAACTTGTGACATTTGGCTCAGAACAAAAAGCTGTAGAAAAGGGTAAGTTATGAGATGTCAAGGAAAAACGGTATGTCACGCTGTAAGATGCTGTACTTTATATTTTCCTGTTCAGTGTTATTCTCAGTCCTGTAGCATGGAAGGAGTCTTTTTGTCAGGGGAGGATGGGTCATTTTCCTAATTCACTGAAAGAGAGCCTGTAGTCATGTTCATCCAAGTACCTTGTTAACTTGACTTTCTCCTCCTGTTTGTTAGACAAACACAAAACCAACTGCCCTTTTGTTCTCTCATGTCTGCAATGCAAACTTTTCCATATCCCACCTCCCCCATGAAACTCGGCAAGAGAGAAATCCACACCCTCCAAGAGGCCAGCGTAAGTCAAACTGCACCCAGAATATGATGTAAGGTTTATGAGCCAGCGAGCCAGATCCCCCATGGTGTGTAACATGCCATAGGACAACTAATCCTGCAACCACCAGTGGAGTGTCCTGACCTTGCACGTCCATTAATGCCACAAACTGCCAGAGATGTGAACAAATCATCTCCCACATCAGCATTTTATAGAAAGTTGAGGTTTATTTACTTATTATGTATTTAGACTGGCTTAGTAGCTACAGAACCATATTAACATAAGAAATTGCAATGCTACTTTGCTGTTTACTGCAATGTATTTACCAGTAAAACCTGACAGCTGACAGCTTGTGAATGTGATGGTAATGTAATCATTACATTTACACAGGATACGAACACAACTTTCTGAAATCATGGCTTAGGAATAAAGATATAAGTATTTGTTTACGAGTAATCTGTCTTGAATATGTTCATTAGCAATATTCCTGAAGGCTTCCTATAAACGTTACTTGAGATTAATTGGAACAAAAATAGCTAATTTGTCTGCCCGAGTGGTTATCACATAAACCCTGACTTGAAATAGCACCTAAATAAAACAAATATAAACCTGCCACAAAGATGTGAACATGCTGTCCCAAAAGGCACAACCACTTAACTTGTGTAATTGTCAGTACAGTCAAGAAAAGCTGTTCTAAGATTTAGTTTTCAACACCAGATTATACAGCATGTCCAAACAGAGCAAATTAAATTAGTCTGCCTCTAAATTAGTCTTCTTCCAATGGCAAGATTACTTTACATCAACAGAAACATTGATCTACGTTAGCAGCATCTACTAAAGATGACAGCAGAGCCAAGAAGAGATTTAGAAAGTCACTCTCAGATCTGATCCAATTTCCCCCATCCTCAAAATAAGACCACACACCACTCACTTACTGAGTTCAAAGGACATCGACAAACCCCATTGTTCATGTAATACTCCAATGTTTTCATGAAAAAGTTGCCTATTATAGTCTATTCTTTTCAGTGCATATCTTCTTGACATAAGCCAAATCTTTCTATTACTGCATTTATTTATGGAGCACTTGAGCAGAACTTTATCACCCAGAAACATCTCTAGTGTCTCAGTGTAATAAACCATAACATGAAGAGATCAGTGTCAGTTTATACACTTCTCATTAAAGCATTCTAACAGAAAGAAAAGCCTTTAAAAGTCTGCCACTGAGCTTATTTTAGGATATAAAAAGATGACCCAGAAGGCTTAAGTTTGAAGATTTTCCTGTTCAGTCTTTTCAAGACCTCTTTGTACATCATGTAGAAGTGGTAGGGGGCAGGGGAGAGAGAAAGCACTTTTTCCTGAGGGACCCTCCAAGTCTGTTTTAAAGCTGTGCTTCTGAAAGTTGCATCTGCAGCTACCATTGAATTCAGCAGGAATTTGAGACTAACAGCAAAGAATCACAGAATGGGTTGGGTTGGATGGGATCTTAATGATCATCTAGTTCCAACCCCTCTGCCATGGGCTGTGACATCTTACAAGAAGGCCTGAGATGGATTCTGTAAGGAAACCAAGGTCTGACTGGGGGAAGGTGGGACTCTTATTTCTTTTCAATTTTGAAGACAAAAGGTAAGGAGAGGGGACATTGCAAGTTTTTGTTAAACTATCGAGCCTATATGCTCTATTTTGGGTGAAAAAATCATTATTGCTACCTATTCAGAAGTAATGTCATGGAATAGAATCAGAATAGCCATTACTTTGATATCCATATTATCAAAATAGATTGAAATTTTCATCACAAATCCACATTTTAAAGTCACAGAAAAACCTGTCAGGAAAGGTACCAAGCATGGTAACAGACTGGGACTGAAACATATTTCTGAAATTTGCTGTATTCAGAAAGAAATTAAAATCTGCTTCAGTAGTAAATCTGTGAATGTCATGGAACTGGTTTTACTTTACTATTTTGTTAAAAAAAATAAAAAAAAAAAAAAAGAAAGGGAATGAATTAGGAATAAGATCCAAGACAGTCAACCACAGCTTCTAATAAAACAGGTAGTTAGGTACAGACTGGATGACTGGCACAAGAGAACTAACTCTCTATACTAATTTTAATTGAGGCTGGTTACCTTGCTGGGGGGAAATGCTCCTGAACCTGTTTTTCATTTTCCAACAACCAACCACCCCACCATCATTACAGTAAGTCACTGAGACATCAGCTGCTGCACTTGGACAGATTTAATCTTGTTATGCCTTTTTCTGCTGTCTGCAAGTGTTCACCCTGACAGCACTAACCTCCACAAAGGGTATTATAGGTACTTTCTTGAGGATGGCTATACTATGGTTTAACACAGGCAATGAAAGTACATTTTTCCCTGGATTAATGGATATTGTACACATAATCAGTTTTGTCCTGATTTTCTGGTTAGGTGCTGGAGATGAACTGTGTAGCATGGTCTCATCAGGCATGGTACAAAAACAAGATGTAACAGGTAAAAGCGTCACAGGAATCATACCCCATTTCCTTTAAAATTAATGGTGGGCGTATTTGTGAATTAAAGCCTCATCTGACTGACACTCTCCTTCTTGTGTCCATCCTCTATAAAGAATACAGGTAAGACAAAGTCAGCTGCTCACACTTAATTAAACAGCTAGCTGACTACTAAGCATTATTTAAACTGTGCTAATGCAAATGACCTTGTAATGTTGTCCTTGGCATCATCAGGCCCCTAGAAAAGGTAGATCACTCCCCAAGAGATGCACTGCAGGTGAACGTAACACATCTAGGAGTTACATGGCAAAGCATTCAAGAGACCATGTTTTGCACAGATGGGAAAGACACAAATGTATTGTGTCCTGAATATTACAGAATATCCTCCTGGGATCAGCAGACTGGTGCAAGCTATAAAAATAACAAAAAATGAGTTTGCAGTAAATGGCTTGCCTCTCTCTCACTAACAAAAAAATCCCTGCTTTTTATGAAGCACAGAGCTTCATTATGCATCTAGGTAATTGCCTGGATAAATCTGGGACAGACAGAAGAGTAGAGAACCACTGGGAAGTTAATTTGAACATTCAGTGGTGGCTCAGAAATGTTTTGAAATGGGAGCCTTTCCTAGTAGACAAAAATCCCTCTTCATCCAAAAATAGGTTAAAAACCATCCAGGAGAAGTGCAGCTGAACAAAAGGTCAATCTTCCCTCAGTTCTGTCACCCGTGTTCTGTATCATGAAGAAAGAGGTGGCATAACGTGTGAAAAGAGAAAAGGTATCAGAAATCCTGGCAGGAAACTGCAGCCAGCCTGCCTTAAAGGAAGAGGGAGATTACGGATGGGGCTTCTGCCAGAAGAGCAACCCAGAAATGCACTTTTCCTGCTCAGAAGGAGTCAGGTATTGCTGCACCAGGGACATGCACCAGGCTGCAAACATAACCACCAAATACACACCAGAGTTTTCTCCCCAACTTTGTACATTGACAGTGACAAGTAACAATCACTTGCCAGGGCCTAAATCAACCATTTTGGGAAAATAACATGGTACAACTCTGAGACCTATGCGTGAGAAAATGGGGATGACTGTTGTAAATAACTATTTGTGCATATTTGGGAAGCTGATTATGAAAAAATGAGGATACAGGAAGAAGATAAAAATCAAATTAAAAAACCACGATCAGAAAGTGAAAACAGTGCTGACTTGTAAATAAACCAAGAAAAACAAATTGAACATTCTTCTGTGCTATGGAAAGGATATTTAAACTGAACAAAAATATATGTGGTCTTAAAAGCTAACTGAAACCAAGTGAATTCTCAGTAGATTTCTTCTAAGAGAAAATACAATACTTCCTGACTTAGAGGACAGTATCTGAAAGGATAATTAAAGCAGCTTATGATGGGAAGTACCGTATAAATAGAGAGACATGGGATAGATAAATAATGTGCTCATGCAAATGTTGGATTTTATTTTCCATGGAACCTATAAAAGTTCCACTAATTTGTCATCTCATTTTGCTTCAAGGAGCTGCATTTGTGATAACAGTTTTATTAAGCACATTCAGAACAAACCTCTCTGCAACAGGAACAATGCATCATACTGCATCTCACAGCCTGAAGGAAAATTATTTTCAGGTACAAAAATATATCCTGTAAAACATTTTTCCATCAGGCTATTAGCATAAGTACATTGGAAAGGGGAAGAAAATGCTGAGCTGGGACATGGATCAGTAAAGAATTTAAGCACAGCCTTAACTGTGTTTCTGAATTGGGACCTTAAGTTTAACCTTTTTTGTTGAAAGAACTGCATATTGTTGTGAGACCTACATATTGTATGTGTAAAGCATGTCAGGATTCATTCTGGATTAAGATAGCTTTGGCTTCTGCAGACCTAAACATGAAGTCTTACTGGTGATAAATCTCCCAATGCTTAAAGTTAGCTCTACTGTAACCCTGCAACATCTCTTACTCTGATGAGATATAGGGGAACCTTGGGCCTGTGTTACTACTGGTCAGGGCAGGTTTTAGCAGAGCAATACTAGGTCCCAGTTCAGAAATTCTGTGCAAATGATGCTGAAGTGAGTCAATGAGTAACAAAAGCAAGAGAGAGAACAGCTTGTCCCCCATTCTAACAGTGATGGAAACAGGAGTACCCAACTGCTTCCTTCTGCAAAGGCAGGATGTGTAAAAGTCCATTAAGTAAGGCAGTCTGGGAAACTGCAGTGGAAGAAAGGGAGTGCATAAAAGATGAAAAAAATGGCTCAGAGCTTTTTGACAGAAATCATGCCATCTTCTCCAGCCCTGCTGGAAGAAATATTTTCCCTTTGGTTTAACATTAAGCTTCAAAGCCATGATATTTGTAATGCATAGCTCCATTAAGATTGCTTAACTGTCACTCACAGAGTTCCATTCTCCTGCAATCTTTGCATATTCACATGGGCTTTTTGACATCTTTCCCAAAAGGGCTGAGTACCAGATGTGCAGCCTGGCAGGCAGCGGCCAGCTCCAACACAGATTACTTTACTCCCTGGATTACAGCTCTGCTTCTTAAAGGCAGAGCTTTAGCTGTTAACCTGCACTGTGGGGCTTGGTGCTGTGCTGCCAGTGGCACACACTGAATAATTTCCAAGAAGAACTTTACTGAGCACCCTGTCCTTAACCTGGGTGTCTGTTTCAGTGGTGACTGTTCTTCTGGCCACCCAAGTATCTAATAGTACTTGTCAAGCTGTAGCTGAAATCTGAAAATACACATATGTTTTTCAAACGCAACTGTGCTTTAATTCCTTTTAACTCTACAGACAGCACACAGCTGTTTTGAGGTAATGCATGTTACTTTCATTGTAAGATTGTCTGAAAATATAACTGATCATATAAAGTCAAACGAACAAATACATTTTTATCAACCTCTGAAATGACTCATTTATCTTCTGGGGTATACACTGAATCATGACACCAAATGATAAGTTTTATCTCCTTTACTGTCAAACTCAATCTCAGTCAAGCCCTAAATTGCTGAGAACACAAGTGAAGAGTAAGCTTTACTCCTGAATAAAAATATAAGAGAGGCTGGCTAGCTGGCCTTTCGCTAAATAGCTTTAATCTCTGTGAGGTTTGGCTTAAATGAAAACTTATGGCAGTGTCATCCTCCAATAGTCAAGCAGGAGACCCCAGCACAATTCCACCGGCTGGGAAGGTTATCAATGAACAGAGTGCCTGTCTGCCCTCTCTGCCTTCACCTCCTTACTTTTCCTCAAAAAACATTGTGTTCTCTAGTCACCCAATCCCATTCTGCTATTGAACTAAACACATAAATTTCCTTTTATTACCTCTTTTAAACAAATCCAACTTTCCATCAGACTGTACAATTAAAACTTAATTTTGTGTTAATCCTGGATAAATGATACCTAATATAAAGGTTGACCCCTTGGAATAGGCTAACATTTAAGGCTTTGATGAAAACCAAGCACTTATGACTTATAAAGCAACAGCTGTAATATCTTCACTTAACTCATGAGCAGCTGCCTCATTTAAAAGATGTATTACAAAACTCATTCATTTCCTTCTGAATTACTACAGAAAGATCATGAAATTTTGACAGTGACAAAGGTACCCCACACAGATCTCCTAAAAATGATTATTCACCCCAAAACAGAAGCAATACAGCAAAGACACTTCTCAGATGTGGGGTGCCACCCCTGGTGCTAGCCATCCCAGGAAAGACTCTTCAGTAATGTGAACTTGAATTTACACTCCTGTGGTGGTCAGCTTAGGATTTACAAAAAGTCCTCTAAGTCTACCTTAGAATAAGTATATTTTAAAAAAAACTGAAGACCACTGACGTGGAAATAAAGAGCCTGCAGCAGGAAAGGAAGTGAAAGATTTATGGTAGGCTAATTTCATTTGAAATAACCTGTTTTCAGCTAGCTGAAGGAAACAGAACCCAAAGGAGATTTAGAGGAAATAACCTTTAGGTCAATTTGATATCTATTTCACTATGTGTGAAGAAACATCCTTCACAAAACCTGGACCCCCTCATAGGAAAACTGATAATCAAAAGTAATGTGGAGGAAAAACTGTTGATTGTCATCCTCCACAACAACAGTCACTGGTATCGTATAAAACCTGCAGGCATGGCACTCCCCAGCCAGCCACTGCACAGTCTTCAAGGAAAGCATGATGGTGAGAAGGTTGGGAACTGCTCTGGGGCTGCAAAACCTGGGGAGATCACCATGCAAATACTGTTCCTCCCAGCAGCAGGACTCCTTAAATATTCTGCCTAGTGCAAGAAGCATGGAAGACTGAGGCATGAATGTTTTAATAAGTCACAATTTAAAATTGAAAATAGTGCTGCTTGTTTACTTCCTAAGGATTACAGAAGAGCTTGGACATGATGTAGAGTCTAAAATATTTTCTGATGACACCAAAAGGAGGATGACCAGCAGGTCAAAGGAGGTGATCCTGCCCTTCTACTCTGCTCTCGTCAGACCTCACCTGGAGTATTGGGTGCAGTTCTGGTGTCCTCAACATAAAAAGGACATGGAACTGTTGGAACAAGTCCAGAGGAGGGCCACGAGGATGATCAGGGGACTGGAGCATCTCCCATACAAAAAACAGGCTGGGAAAGCTGGGGCTGTTCAGCCTGGAGAAGAGAAGGCTGCGTGGAGACCTCTGTCCTGGGTTCAGCAGTAGCAGTCAGTAGAAACTGGTTTTAAACCACAACACCTCATAGCAGCCTTCCAGTATCTGAAGGGGGCCTATAGGGATGCTGGGGAGGGACTCTTCATTAGGGACCATAGTGACAGGACAACGGGTAACAGGTTCAAACTTAAACAGGGGAGGTTTAGATTGGATATAAGGAAGAAATTCTTTCCTGTTAGGGTGGCGAGGCACTGGAATAGGTTAGCCAAAGAAGTTGTGAGTGCTCCATCCCTGGCAGTGTTCAAGGCCAGGTTGGATGGAGCTTTGGGTGACATAGTTTAGTGTGGGTCATCCCTGCTTATGGCAGGGGGTTGGAACTAGATGATCTTAAGGTCCTTTCCAACCTTAACTATTCTATGATTCTATAACATTTTTCTGTGTGT
The DNA here is from genome assembly GCA_002631895.1 of Agapornis roseicollis. Classification (NCBI taxonomy): domain Eukaryota; kingdom Metazoa; phylum Chordata; class Aves; order Psittaciformes; family Psittacidae; genus Agapornis; species Agapornis roseicollis. The sequence goes on from NDXB01016780.1 coordinate 83,153, forward strand.
TCCTTTATCTGTAAAATAACAAGTAAATAACATCTGGTCCTCTGCCAAAAACACCAAAAGAGAAACATTCTCCTACTAATCTCCTGCTAATCAATTCTATGATTCTAATTTATTCGGTTTTATCTGTTGGTAGTTTCTGCAGAAGCCAATGTCACCTGTGAGCTATCTCTGCTATAACCTCTTGTGGCAGGCTGTTTTGCATTTTTTTGCCATAACCTTCAATACAAAATTGATCTGCCATGAATAACAGAAGTGCCACCCCATTATGTATCTCCATTTCATAATATGTGATTCAATATCAAGAATGCTGGCTTTAAAAAAAAAAACAAAAACAAAAACAAACATACAATTTTATAATGGCAAACCCATAAAAATACTTTCACCTTGGATTCTGAGTGCTGCATAAGTCATTGCAAAACTTCTGGTTAACTGAACAGACAAGAAATGTGGATCCATATCAATGGGGAAGTGGCAGAATACACAAAAATAAATATTATTTCAATAAGCTTGTGCAGGCTTATTTCAACAAGCCAAGAAACAGGTAACATAAAGCAAAAGAAAGCAAGAACATTCCACAGCCTTCTAATGAGAAACACCCAACAGCCATGCACTTAGTCTGAGATTATGTAAAGTAGCTCTAATTATTGATCTCAGTTACGCACCATGTAATTTTCAATTTTACCTACTTTGTGAGTACTGCTTACAGGAAGTAGAGTGTAAGCTATTTTAAGAGTAACTATTTTTGATGAGGAAAGAGGGAGAGAATGAACATCTGAAGTAAGGGGCGAGGATCTGCATGCTTAAAAATAACTGTGGGCCAAATTCACCACTTAGCATGAGCAGCAGAACTCCATTCTTTCTAAAGATCAAATTTCAGTTGCAAAATGCATTAACTTTGCAGTGATCACAAGCCACTTACTGAATAAAGGACTTCAGGTTCGAGTACCAAAATTCCAAGTGATGACAAAATTTCTGTCCTGAAAACCTTTGTTTGAGTATAATTTAATCTTGATGGTAGTTACTTTGAGGACACATGTGGACACAAAGTGCCTCTTCTGCAGCCTTGCTTCAATTGTACATTTCCTTTTGGATGAGGGGATTCCAAGCCATACCTACCTTCTACTAGGAAATTCCTAACCCTGTCCTTCTCCCATAGTTATACTTCTGGGAAGTATATAGGGCCATAGTTATACTTCTGCAAGGGCCATAGTTATACTTCTGCAAGTACCCCAAACTCATACGATTGGGATGGGACAAGAGTAATGGGATTTCTCACCCCTCCCTGTAAAAACGAATTTAAGAGCAAAGAATGGAGAGGGGAAAGTGTCACTGAATCAGAGATATTGGGAAAATCCAGAGAGCAGGGATCCCACTCTGTATAATCCACACCAGATAACTGCTGCAGTCCCTTGTCTAACCTGTGTCCCTGATACCAGCAACCTCAATTTCTTTTCTTCATGATACCATACCTTCCACCCAACTGTCTACAGAGCATCCTGGTAGAATTTATTCTGGCAGAGGACAGAATTGATCACAGTCATCTGCCGAGGTGAGCAGCTCCAGAGAGGAGCGCTCAATTCCAGAGTGAGGGGAAACCCCATGTCCAGGAGCCTCAGTTCTGAGCAGTGAGACCTACTGAGGGAGCCTCTAGCCCTCGACAGGACTTGCCCAGGAGCTGGCAGCTCTGCTCATGTGAGCAGGGACTCACAGGGGGCAGTGCCAAGAGGGATCGAAGGAGGTGATCCTGCCCCTCTGCTCTGCTCTCATCAGACCTCACCTGGAGTATTGTGTGCAGTTCTGGTGTCCTCAACATAAAAAGGACATGGAACTATTGGAACAAGTCCAGAGGAGGGCCACGAGGATGATCAGGGGACTGGAGCATCTCCCATACGAAGACAGGCTGGGAAAGCTGGGGCTGTTCAGCCTGGAGAAGAGANGTCCAGAGGAACGAGGATGATCAGGGGACTGGAGCATCTCCCATACGAAGACAGGCTGGGAAAGCTGGGGCTGTTCAGCCTGGAGAAGAGAAGGCTGCGTGGAGACGTCATAGCAGCCGTTCAGTATCTGAAAGGGGCCTATAGGGATGCTGGGGAGGGACTCTTCATTAGGGACTGTAGTGACAGGACAACTTTAACAGGAAGTTTATGTTAGGTATAAGGAAGAAATTTTTTCCTGTTAGGGTGGTGAGGCACTGGGATGGGTTGCCTAAGGAAGCTGTGAATGGTCCATCCCTGGCAGTGTTTAAGGCCAGGCTGGATGGATTCAGGTGACACAGTTTAGTGTGTGGTGTCCCTGCCCATGGCAGGGGGTTGAAACTAATCTTATTTTCCTTTCCAACCCTAACTATTCCATGATTCGATGGTTAACCTCTTTAAACTACTAAAGAATGAACAGCATCACTTTTTCACTTGGTGGATTTTTTTGGCAGACAACAGTGAGAGTGCCCTGCTTGGTTATGTGAGAAGAAGCTCATACTTTCAGGACATGTTTCCAAGCTCTGTATAATACATTGCACAGAGCCTCTGTATAGCTGAAGAAAATGACTGAATACTCACTTCTTTCCCATTTTCCTGCTGGCTGGTTTAGACAACCATGCTCAACATATTGCATGGTTTACAGCCCAGTCTGAAACTGCAACATAAATTCCCAATCAATTGTCAGAGAGACCGAGGCATTGTGGCCATTCTGAAGCATTTTCCAAGATCTGTTCCCATGCTGAGAAAGCTACACCAGTGTTTGAGAGAATCAAACTGACCACTGCAAATTACATTAATGTATATTATATAAATACATAATTCTGCAGGTCCTAATTAGCATAGACATGATACAAAGAGTTCTAAGTAGCACGGTAGGAGATGAGCATTCATCTTGAAATGAAAGCATTTTCTTTTACTGTTTGTCATTTCCTTTCATAACATCCACTTCCCTGCTCCAAATCAAGCACAAGTTTTACTTCTCCTGTCTCATACAGAAGCAGCTGGATGATGTTTCTTTGATGAGCTCTCACCACCCCATGATCTCTAATCCTTTCTGCCTATTATCTTTCTCCTGAAACAAATAGAAAATGGATTTTAGCAGCCTTCTCACTCTGGCCCAGAGCTACCTCCTGACTTCTGCCACTGCATGGGCAATATCTAACACCTGAATATTTCCATGCACAGTTGTGAACCTGATTTAACCACACATTTGCCACATCTGTTCTTTCAGGTCAGACAGTATAACTATCAACCTCCCTTCCTTTGGCAGACTTCCAGTCAGTTCTGTGTTCAGACCTAGGAATTGCACGTGAATTATGCATACCAGTGGGCATATATTTTGGCAAAGCAACTTAAAAAGTCAAAGCTAGCTAGTAGAGCATAAGGTCATTGCTGTTGTAAAGCAAGCTTCAAAGATACCCATCACAAGTCACAGAATAAACAGCAATGGAACTTGTCCTGCCTAAAGACAAATGAAAGAACAATGATTAATATGTTGTAATGGTCCTTTTCATCCTTATCGCTTCCAGACTGTGGAATGTTATTTCTGGCACAGAGATTCTTGGTCAAGTATGAAGAGTTATCGATTGGATAAAGTGCTTGATTTAACCCATTTTTATTCTATTACAGAATGACAGAAAGAGGTTTGAGACAGGAATAAAATCAATGGGGGGGGGGGGGGGGAGAAGTAAAACTTGGCA
>NDXB01016780.1:95750-108898 GCA_002631895.1 Agapornis roseicollis
AGAAAGGAAATAAAACCCTATCTATTCTGTTTAAGCACTTAAACACCTGTGTGAGATTTTTATTTCCAGTAATGCTTGGAATTAGCTGATACTGTCATGTCCTCTACTTGGGAGGTTCCAGCTAAGGGCTAGTAGGTATTCCTTCTTGGCATGCACAGCGTTTCCATGGTCCAAATGTGCAAGCACAAAAAGTTCTCCTCCCTGCCATGTGTTCTGATGAACAGGGTGATTTCAGTCTTTGGTTTCTTCTCAACACAAAAACCCCAAGGATTTTTACAGAAGGAAAAGACAGAGCAGAAGAGAGGACATGCAATTTGCCCTGTCTGCACTGCACTTGTAAGAGAGGTGTAGAAGGAAGGTTGAAGCATTACAGCAATCAGCATATGGTGCTGATGGACCAGCATGTTCTCTAGAAAGCATCACTTGCCAGTCACACAATGCACACAGTGCCTTTTCTACAAGGCTTGCAGTAATTTCTGGAGCTGACATTGTTGGGTTCATGGTGTGTAAAAAAGGCAAGGAAAAAGAAAAATCAAAGTCACAAAAGTCTTAATCTATCTCTGGTTTGCAGAACTGGTAGAAATCTTTATGACATCTCATATTCCCAACCCCTGAAAATTAAGGCCTGACATCTTATTTGTCATCTTACCTGGCAAATAAAACCAGCAGTTACTTTTAAGAGAATAAATGTGAATGGCAGCATCAGAGATAGAGCAATATCTTGAGGTTTACAAAGTTCCTGTTAAGGAAAGACCTGAACTAGGAGCCAACTCATGAAGATGAGGTGGACCCGCTTTCCCCAGAAATGCTCTCAGCAGCAAATTTGTAGGCACAGGGTATAGAATGTGCACCCCAAAGTGATTACTTCTCCTTTCTGCTCCTCTCTTTTTGGAAGACAGGTATGCCTTGCCCTTTCCAAGAACGTTTGCAGTATGCAAGTGCAGACTCCAAGCAGTATTTTGATCCAAACAGGATGTATGGTAGATTTTAAATCACTGCCAGAAGAAGGAAAGAATGAAAAGACAGAATTATTCAAAGCTATTAATTTTGCCTCATGAGTACAATTACTAATCACTGGGGGAGGGGGAGAACAGCATGAAAGAAAAACAGTGATTACCAGCCTGCAACATGTGGGTAGTTTCCACCCTCACAATTAGAGTGGCTATGTCAATACCTGGTCTGGCATTTGAGTCAGCTGATACATAAAGTTAAAAAATGTCAGCATCTGTACTGGCCTAACCAGCTTTCCTCTTCATCCTTTAACAGACATTCCCACCCCTGCACAATTCCCACAGCTGCCATAATGCCACAGGTTTTGGAGCCTTTTGATGGTGTTTTTGATCCAGATCATTCCCTTACCTGGTTTATCAGGCAGCCCTGCAAATCACAATCAAGGGATTGCATCATCACAATCAAGAGGGGTAAATAAGACAATATATTTGTGGGAAAAAAACGAACCAAACCCAAACAAAACCAACAGTTACCAGGGAACAATCCTAAATTTACATGAGAGAACTGCTGCCCAAAATTTTTATTAAAAGGTTATGTTGAAAATTTTGAATAAATATGAAGAAGCTTCATTTTAACAATTCCAGGACATGCCATTTGAAATTATTACTGGGAAGCACAGCCAGCATGCATCTCCATAGCAAAAGTACACTGAAGTTAAGGAGTAGTTCTGAGAGAGTTGTTTTCCCCTTTAAAAAGACATTGTTTTAATGGAAAGGTAGGAGATTGCAAGTAGCACAGTGCAAATTTTCAGTGCCGAAAAGAATCAATGCAAAATCTGAGATAAGGTCTGCAAACCACAGTCATGTCCATCAGGGCCAAGTCCTGCTTGCTTTTATACAACAGCCTCATCAACAAAAACAACATTTCTCCTGTGGGAAAAGGAGATTGTAGATCTTAGGATATCTGTAATTAAGTTAATAGCAAATTATATATAATTTTATTGTCTTTGAATGTATCTATCATGACATTTGTCCCTGGTGGACTCAGATTCCAGTTTTCAGCAACCTCAAGCCTTTTTAGTGTTTCCATCGACCTTAGAAATAGCAGGTCTAGATTCATATATAATTAGTAATAATAAGACAATGGGGCCATGCTAGAAGTGGGAGCCGCTTGTTTGTTCCTAGGCCAAACCCAGGAGGGAGAACCTGACATACACATGGTCAGAAAACTTTTCTTAAGGATAGCAGGTGGTATAAATGATAAAATCTCAGGTAAACTCCACTGACTGAATGCTGACCCTCAGGTAAAGGTACTGTGAAACTAGTGGGCATCATGTGCATATCTGTAGAAAGAGTTAAGGTTGTTTGCAGTGCCAAAATATTGAAATCACAAGGAACCCAAGAATAGACTCTCTGGAAATAAAATGAGGGTCCAATAAGGACAAAGTAGAAAGCAGTTATTTATCTTCAGAGGACTAATTCTGAAAATTAAACATATGTACCTACCACAAAAGCTTTTAGGATTTCAGAGGAAATCCTTTTCATAAAATATCAATGCCTTAAGGAGTCTTCTGTGATTATTTCCACTAAATAAATGTATCAGAAAAAATATCTCCACCTGAAGCAAGTTCTGAGACATCATAAATAAAAAAACATTCATGGCGCCTAATGTTCTACCTTACTATAAACAGAGAGGAAATGCTGATGAAGTAAACTCTAGTCTTTGGATAAATACACACTCTTTCTAAAGTAGTCTTAATTTTCCATCAAAGATACATATAGCTCTGTGCTAATTCCTGTTCTCTCTGTTAAAGAAACAAAAGCATGATTATCATTAGAATTTATTTCTAAATAAAGATGTATTGCTAGAGATGCAGGATGCTCAGCAAACCACATTTCAGGAAAGAATACAAATCATTTTGTTTTCTATTGCTTTTTTCCCCTCTAAAGTTAGCTTAGACTGACAAAACATTTCCCAAGACAACACTGGAATACAAGGTGGTATTTAGCTAGATCTAAGTCAGAGCTGACATCTGTTTCCACTGACTTTAGCAAAGCACTATGTAATGTGCAATTTAACTTTAACATACAAAATAAGGTGTTTGCCTTCTATAAACTCTGGAACAAAGTTTAGGGGCAGTGAGGCCGATTTGCAGTTGACACCAGAGAACCCAAACTCCCCCCCGCTCTGGGCATTGCTGGATAAGGAGATGTTTGTCAGCGTTTGTACCCACAGATTCACTGCCTTAAGAACGTATCCCAGAGGGTTTTGAACAGCATACTCCCGACTAAGTTATTTTAGAAATGCCTCTGTTCCCTACAAGTAAAGCCTACTATCACCTGTCAATAGCATGAAAGGGTTCTTTTGTGTCTGTGCATTTGCATTGTTTAAGTTTCTTCAACATACACAACATTCCTCATGCTGCGACATGGATGGGAGGTAAATCAATAAAAGATGGCAGTTCTTTGTTTCTCCTGGAAAGGCAAATTGCTTCTCTCAATTCCAGTTTTTCTTCCTTGCTGGACCAATACATACAATCAAGAATTAACTTATTTCAGATGTAAACACCATTGTGCATCCCCGGTGGGTTCTCTGCCCAAACCTGAGATTTTGGGTTTTGTCACCATCCAGGTGCAGAAAGAAGAAGCTGTTGTCTCTCACCATCTAATCAGGGTAATAATTACAGGCAGTGGACGTGGAGATAAGAAGAGGAAAAAGGCTTTTCGATCACTGCCTCTGCATTTCAATCGAAGCCCCATGCTGTACAACACTAGAGAACAAGGTGTAAATCAGCTTAAGAACATAGTTCTGCATTCAATACATTGTGGTTTACAGCTCCCAAATGACCTTCATCTATCTTCCTTAGCTGTAGAGGTGTATAATTGAACTAAAGAGAGGCTTGAATAATGAGGTTGAGAGTGGCAGCTCCGCTGCTGTTGCTTAATAGTGTACCAGCCTTCTACTTTGTTTTCTGATACGTAACAAAATACTGTAGTGGGTTCAATTCTTCAGAGTGACACTTGGTGACAGTCCCTCTTTTAAAATTGAAAAAAGCAGGAGGGTTGCAGAAAAAAAAAATTATAAATCTCTAACTGCAACTAGGCTCCCCAAATTACAATTATATGAACCGTTTTATTCAATATCTGCTCACGAAAGCTCGGAGAGACAAATTGCAGTTATCTGCCCCTCTTTCAGTCATGGAATTTTTCTATTTTTCTAACTTTTCCTTTTTCCTGTGAAAGATTCCCCTCCCAACTCAGAGGACTACAGAGTGACACCTTCTAACAAAACTTCTGTACTGTACCTTGCTGGAACAAGCAGAGATGAAGTCTCTGAGAGCAGCCTGCCAACCAACAAGACATTGTTTTCAGATCATGCTCTTCCTGTATTTATCAGTGCTGGAGTCGTCCCTTCTCTGTGTTGTTGAAGCTAACGTTAGAGGGCTGAAGTCTTTTCAGCCCTACTAACACCAGGTTACCACCAGTTTATTACCAATAACTACACCGGAAAAGATCTAGCAGTCCAATAGCCCTGGATCAATGCAAAATATCTCCCCAGCCAAGCATCTGTTAAAAACAAATGTTCCTCTTGCGGCATTTTTGTTGATTTCATGGACACTAAAAGACTTACTCATGCATTTACTGCACCAATTAATCAGGCAGTCTGCTAACTGCCACCCTGTTACACTAACAGTACCTCCAAGTCAATACAAGGTCTGAGGAGCCTGAAGGAATCTGGAGCAGGAACTTCCAGACCACACAGACACAGCCCCAGAAGCAGCTCATGTCCTTCGTGGACCCAACCGGCTGGATCAGGGTGGTGGAATGCCAGCCTTTGAGCCAACGAGGGAAGCCAGAGAACAGAAGGAACATTGGACACAATAACAGACTTCTGGAGAGACAACTTTCCTGGCTGAGGAAAAGAGTTACAACCTACTTTGCTCACATTTACAACTCGTGGGGAGAACCACAACTCTTCATTCCCAAAATCACCTCTGCAAGATCTCAGGAAGCACCATAGCAGTGTTCCAACATCTTCATCAGCCCACTTCACATGAGACATATACAACAAAAAATGAAAAATTCTACTGCCTCCAGGATTTTCACTTCTTATTTTACTCTCCTGCCCTCCCACTTTTGTTGTTTATTCAGTATTGTTGGGCTGGCATTTTTCTTGTGCAGTGTCCGCATAGGCCATGGGAGTGAAGCACTGCCTTCGAGAGCCCCATAACTGAGCTCTTAGACACCCTGATTTCTCACAATTTCATCAGTAGGGTAATGCAGGTGACAGCAGTGAGACAAAGAGGCTCTTGGAAAACTGCAAGACTGATCCCATTGTCCTGAATAATGCCAGGAGGTAAAAGCCAAGAGGTAAAAGCCATTATAGGTTTTTTAATGCAGCAAGGTTTCCTGGAGTGGGAGGCATATACACTTAAGAAACACAGAGTCACAAGAAAAATAAACCACTGGCCATTTGGATATTCCACTGGAAAATCTGCCATGCAAAATTTGACTTCAAAACTCAAAATGCATTTAATGTATAAATGACCCAGTCTGGCTTTGTAAAAGTCACCTTTGATTGCTAAAATACACAGTTCTCTGAAAGGCAAAAATTGGACTTATCAAATGTATGTTTTTCCTGGCTCTAAGCATTTCAAGTTGCCATTCTACCCTGTGCTAAATACCTCCAAGAATATTAAGTAGTCATCATGCCCATGTAACTTTACTGTACCTTGTAGAATTTAAATCCAGTTGGCTTCACTTGACTCATACCTTAAATATTCTTTAAAACAAAATAGTGGTACCAAAGGCTGCAGGTGAGTGAAGTTGTACTCTATGAAGTTGTAAGTGAAGTACTTTAATATATAAATATTTGAGAGATTGAGTAATAGTGAATTAAAGCTTTTAAGGGCAGTACTGATACAAGTACTGACTTAAAAGAGTGGTCCTGCTTATTTTTAATGGGCTTTTGTTTGCAAGCAAATTATGCCTAGTCTAGTCCCGAGTCTTATCTAAAACACAATTCTGAGCAAACTTCCCTCTTACTGAGGACCTGACTGACGTAACAGTTTTGTTGAGGCTGAATTTTGACCCTTCAGAAAGGGTAGCATTTCTGTGTTAAGGTTTAAACACATTAAAGAAAGCTGTGGAAATACAGAATGGCAGGAGTTACAGCTGCTTCTTCACTGTAAGGCAAGTTGATGCAGCAAAGGCTGGTATCTCATTTGCAATATGGGATGTGGCTTTGCCACAAATCTGAAAAATCTCATTAGAAAGAAAGTAATAAAGGTGGTAACACTGTCCCTTGGGATTTTTGGCCTTTAAGTAAGTACACAAAAACTGTAGAGAAAGAATAAGATACGAAGAATTCATGACCTTTTCAATTTCACAGCTCCAATACCTGCCTATGTTGGTTAAACACAATACCACACTCCAAGCATCATGATCTCCTTGCATTTACTCTGATGACTCTCTTTTGTAGGAAACCAATACTGGATATTATTTTTCTACATGCCAACACTAACACACATGGTGCATCTGTCTGGGAATAATGGAGAAACTGACTCTTTTCTGTCTAATGGTTTGTGTTACTGGAAAGAAATGCAGAGGTAAACTTAAATTTGGATTACTGCTTATGAGACAGATGCTTCTCTCAGCTCTTCCCACATGAGTCTGCCACAACACCCTTGACTCCAGCTCAGTGGAGTTACTTTGAATTGACTTCAGGTTAGCCTGAAGTGTGGTCTGTGCCTGTGGGCTTCTCCTCATCACCCTGAACTCTGTGGCAGACTTTAAAGAACTGAACAGAATAAAACCTCCCATTCCTTCCTTCATCATCGCCACTTGTGATCATAGCCACCAGGCTCAGACACTAGGGATCTCACAGATCACAGTGAGTTTCTCAAGGTAATTTTGTCCACACAAAAGGACCGGAAAGCTACTGGTAAGTTTAGGCACACAGATAACATATTTGGTTTGTGGGACTGTGCCTTGAATTCAAAAACAAGAGAGACTTTGGTATTCCTCCTGTCCCCCATGAAGAAGGATATTAACAGTTTCCAGAATCCCAAGCTTTGGAGATACTAGAATTACCCCAATTGTGATTATACTGGGGAGATTTATGGTCTCTGGGATGACTAAATCCCTGCTACTACCTTATTGCACATAAAGTGTTTTCATAGACTCTTAATTGGTCTAATTTACTATAATACCCTTGAACTCAGTGGAAAAAGCTGAACATTTGCAGACAACATAATTCTTCCCTTTCCTGACAGAGGTAGGACAGCACACACACAGAACCTAAACCACAAAATGGGAAAACATTCTGAATTAGCAGAATCAAGGCAGGTATTTTATTGATCTGACTTCAGTCTTTAGGAGGTTGCAGCAGGCTTAGAGGACATCTGCACCCAGGGCAATAGTCTGTTCTGTTTGCAGCCTGACAACAACAGTCTCTAGTCTTGCTTATCAATACGGCACCCACATTCAGTGCTGCCGAGATACAGGTCACCTTTATTAGGTAAGAGAGAAGGGAAAGGGAGCTTGAATTCTAGCAGCAAACATCCACTGGCCACATAAAGTGATTCTGCAGCTGTTGCAAGCCATGAAGACCTGTGAAATCTCAGTCAGCAGACTCACTCTGGCTGGCAGACAGCTGGGTCAGTGTGACAGACACACACATCTTGTTCAGTTGCACCTCACGTGAAGATTTTTCATTGTAAAAGCCACTACCAGAGGCTTGAGGAAGCTTTATATACACACACACTGCATCTTGTATGGCAAGAACACAGTCAAGGGAATTTTGGTTCTTGTTTTTTCCCCTTGTACCTCCAGAGACATATAGGGTACATCATAACCCAGTGAGGATTTACAAGCAAAGACATTCAAGACAAGTCTAGTCATCTATATTGGCTGCAGCCAGAAACACAAGGCACCTCTTATCACACCCCTCTTTATAAACTGGCTTACCCTTCTCTGTTCTCATGTCCTGCATTGCATGTCACTGCAAGGTTCTTCTGAATGAATGAGCTGCTTTTGCTCAAATACAGCTTGACTGTGAAGCAGAAGGAATTCCTGCCCACTCTAGCCAGGGCCTGTCGAGGGTGTTTTCATGTACAAGCAGAGTGCTTCTAACTGCAATCAAATAGAGTAAAAAATTATTATAAGCAGCCAATACTTCAATCAAAACCACCAAAATCTTCTCTCCATTTCCTATGGAAAATCTTGTTATTTACTGAAAATAGCTACGTAGCTATGTAGCCACAATGGAAAACGAAGATTAAGTCAACTAAAATAAACAAAATCCCCTTTTCCCTGCAAGATCATCTATGAAAAGAGCCACCAACATTTGGCCAATTGATCAAGCTTTGCCAAATGCTGAGTGCAGGCAATTTGTCAGTCTGTCTGTTTGTTTTTGTGGTATGGAGATCCTGACTTGAATAAGGAAGAAAATACAGGAGACCTGGTATACCTTTCCCTAGAAATGCTTTGTAAATAAGTGCCTTTTGGTGCCTTTTGGGCATTTTCAAAGGCAAACAAGTTGCTCTTGAAAGTACTGTAAGCAGTCTCTGACAGGACTGTTTCAGCTAACTGCAAAGGCTGCATAAACTCCACCAAAGGCAGAGGATGCAGAGCCGTCTGTCCCCTCTTTGCATCCACCCCAAAAATACATCACTGGGCACCCAGAGGCCAGACAGACACAATCCCCCTCACTTCAACACAGCCACCTTACATGCAGAGTGATTAACCAAGTGGGTGCATTGGGTTCAAACCATGCCATGAATTCATGACTTACTCAAGAGTAATGTGCACAGGAGCAGTATCTAATCCTCTGAACATCCCAGGCGGGTGGAAGTGTAAGGAAAAGGCTGATGATTAACTGGCATTGTTAAAACCATACTCTGTTGCTTACAACGTAAATTTGGCAGGTCTGTTAGTTAAACTAACATTCTTCCAAAACTGTTGTGTGGAGAATTATTGCAAAATGATTTATCTGGGAGATTACAAAAGCAAACCAAAACAATAAGAGCAGCTAGAATAGAGCTACAACATGAGAAAAGTCTGACCTACCAAGGCAGCTCCTGAATTGCTGCTAATTCAGGAACACAGAGAATCGCTACAGTTGTACTTCAAATCCTTTCCTTGTTTGAAAAATCCATAGGAAAAGAAAAGCCCTATGTGCAAATTTCTCAGAGTTTCTGATTTCACTAAAACTTCTAAATAATGCTTGATTTCCAAATATACATTCAAACTGAAACCAAAGTTCACGTGATCTTGGGAAACACTACCATGTAAGCTAAAGCTGCTCTGAACACTCAGTAGTGTCTTAAGCTGTGCATTTAATTATAGAAGAGAGAAAAAAAAATGACTTTGCATAAATGTAGGTGAGTCACACAGCTCTTCATTTCATTCTAATTATAGAAAAATGAGATATCTCCATAGCTTAAGTGTGGACAGCAGAGAGTCCTAATTGAATTATTTGGGCATTAAGCTAGACTAACTCCATTGGCTATCTTAAGTCCCTGGTTTTTAGCCACCCTCTTTTCCTCTTCCTGTAATTTGGAGACCTAAGATACAAAGACAGGCTGGGAAAGTTGGGACTGTTCAGTCTGGAGAGGAGAAGGCTGCATGGAGACCTCATAGCAACCTTCCAGTATCTGAAGGGGGCCTATAGGGATGCTGGGGAAGGGCTCTTCTTTAGGGACTGTAGTGACAGGACAAGGGGTAATGGGTTCAAACTTAAACAGGAGAGGTTTAGATTGGATATAAGGAAGAAATTCTTTCCTGTTAGGGTGGTGAGATGCTGGAATGGGTTGCTCAGGGAGGTTGTGAGTGCTCCATCCCTGGCAGTGTTCAAGGCCAGGTTGGACAGAGCCTTGGGTGACATGGTGTGAGGTGTCCCTGCTTACGGCAGGGGGTTGGAATTAGATGATCTTAAGGTCCTTTCCAACCTTGGTTGGTTCTATGATATAGCCTTGAAACATCCACATGCAGTTAAGTATAATTTCTAAAGAGAGAAAGGACTGAGAAGAGATTTAAATGATTATTGAGTTTAATTCTTCATTTAATCTTAAAGAGACAATGATCAATTTACAATTTTTGAATGGATAATTATAGTTCCAAAGCAAAGACTTACAGAGCACTCACAAGCATAACACTAACACCCCCAAAAAACCCATCCACAATTTTTATGTATTTTATTATTTTCTTTAATGCAGCTTTTTTGCAATCAATTGCAGTGAAATCTTCTGTTAAGATCAGCAATGCTCATACAGGCCCTGATGATGATATTTTCCCACCAATTAGTTTTAGGAAAGAAGAAAGAGGACAGAGCAGTTCTCAGAAATCAAGCATTCTGTCTTTGCTCAGCATAGACCAATAAGCAAGCCCACAACCGTCAGTGGTAGAAATTTCTAATTTATATGCTGGTATAAATTAGAAGAGTAAAGGCCAAAGATTATGAAAAGGTGAAAGTTATCAATTAACTCTCAGTGAGTAATTATTTGTGTTACAGGAGTCCGCAGAGGCCAATGGAGACAGAGCATTCCTTGTGCTAGAAAACACACATTAAGAAAACTGCTGATTCAAGGAGCTTGAATTAATTCACCATTATGAGGGTTATCCTGTCTGTACTTCTATCAAAGCTGCAGCAGCTGCCCACCTGTGTTTATATTTCCTGAGTATTTTCTCCTTTTGGAAATAATATGGGCAGTTGTCATGCAAGAAAATGTTTGCCCCTGGTACCAGCGCATCAGTTCTCTGCCACATGCAAGCTCCCAGCAGCGAGCAGATTAGCACAGACCCCAAGAGGAAACCATTTTGTCACAATGAGCTAAGAGCTCTCCAGCTGATGTTCACCCTGCCATAGGTAGCTGCTATGACACAGTGGAAAGCATTTCCATCATTGCTTATTCTAAGAAATATTAAGATTTAGAGAGCAACATCTTACTTCTATGAAAAACAATACATATTACTGGCATTATCATGAGAAGCCAAAGAAGAATGCTCCTAACACAGTGTTAGCGCAGCCTTCCTGGAATCTCACCCAGATTTTTTATTCTTATCCATGCTTCTGGTTAGGCATCAGTAACATTTCTGAGATGGTGTGCAGAGTACAAAATAAGAATTGAAAGTGACTGATCTGAACTGATTGTTCTCTGGAGACTAAGCAAACAACTCTACCGACTAGGCTTTCAATACCAATGATAAAAAGTGCAAACATTTTATTCAGCAGACAAGTTTGTGAAGAGGCTGCCACATACATTTGTCAATTGTTGAAATTTCTCACTTAACAGTTCTGCCTCTCTTAAGTTAATATTTTCCCAGAGCAGAGACTGAAAGAATTTAATGATCACAGCATCCTTTAGATCTTCTGAGCAAACCAAAATTCTTGCTAGGTAATTGGCATCAGTCCCTGTTTACCAAATGCTCTTCAACATATAACCAATAAATGATTAACAAGGAAATTCTCAAGCAACTTTCCAGATGTTGTTTATTGAGACATCCTTGCTCTATAATGACACATGGGGCAGAAATAAGCAACGCGCAGCTTGGCAAGATCCTGCCACTCAGCAGAATATCCCTAAGGCTGAATGATGTGGGTGAACACCACTGTACAAAGGTTAAATCTACTTTCCTTTGTATAAACAGAAATGTGTCCCAGCTGGTATTCGTTAGGCTTGAAGACTGAACACTCGTATTTTCTCAAAACAAGTAGTAACAACAAGCCTTTAACGCAAGAGGAAAGGGTAACACTTCAGGGTAATAGTCTTTGATGTGCTAATGCTTTATTCTCTTTTTGCTCTAGAGGAAATCTTAAGACCACCACAAAGTTTGCCAGAATGAGCTGTGGAAAGTTACACTAACAACAAAAGCGGGAGGGAGGCTATTTTTTCCATTCTTTTGCACCTCATTATAGTCCTAAAAATATTACTGTTGCTATAATGATAATTCCAATACAAAACACTTTATAGGAGACAAAGCTGCACACATACTGCACAGATAATGCATCTCTGTTACCAGGAGTTGGAAGGATGCAAGTGACCACTAAAATGAACAATACTCAGTATGGTTAAAATGTCAAACCTCTTGGCAAGGGAAGTAGTGAATTAGCATGTATACACGTAGTGCAGGTCTGCAACTATTCCATATATACACAGGGTGACAGAGCTCTAACCTCAGAAATACTGCAATGCAAATTTTAAATCCATAAACAATATTTTTTTCCAGACTATCAAATGGGATGCAATAAAAATAAAACAACAGACTGCATATCATAGGAAAAAAAAAGAAAGTTACCAGAACCAGAATAATAAACCTATAATTGGAACTGATCTAGGGAAAAAAAGGTCCATTTTAGTGACCAGATTTACAGTTGCAGTGTTGAAATCTACTAGCTGGTTTTGCAAATTTAAAATCTCTGAAGCCTGAAATCCTACAGAAATTTGCATATTTTTTAGAACCATATTTTAAAATCTGTAACAATTCAGGCACATTTGAATAAGAGACAAAAAAAAAAAAAAAGAAGAAGAATAGGAGCGGTCTGGTTTGGGAGTCAATCAAAACCCGGTACCCTCCCTTTGACTAGGACGTGATTCACTACTGTGCATCAGACAAAGAATAGTGATAGTTCCTGAGATAATAAGTGTATTTCAGCAGCCATAAAACATGAGAGAATAGCAACATAGCACAGCAAAAAAGAGCCTCTTCCTTCCCTCTCCCACACCCTCAGTGATAATGATTTGTGTATGACAATGAATGTGCTTTTCGAACCACTGTAAGTGACCTGTGGTGATGCTCCAGCACTCTGATTTTGTCCCCTGTTTCAAATCGCTGTGACCCTATAATAACAAATAAGACTTGGGGATGGGAGAGGCTGGAATGGCAGGCGAGACGGTGCATTCTCACTTCCAGATGCACCATTATTTGACTTCTGTTCCCTGTGGTTTCAGCCATATACTGGCAGTTCCCCATCAATTTTCACTGGCACTCTCTAGCCCCAAAGGATTTAGGATTTAGTTCTGCTATTCTCTGGATCCCATATAACATTAGATATTTAGGCTGTGATCTCAGGCAAGGATTTGTCCCTAGAGTCATATTAGATTACTAAGCCTCTGGGAAACCAAATAATTCAGGAAATCCATAATGAGGTGTATTAGCTAAAGATGTATTCCATGCCAAAAAAAAAAAAAAAAAAAA
>NDXB01016780.1:109018-123676 GCA_002631895.1 Agapornis roseicollis
AAAACAAAAAAACCAAACAAACAACTGAAAGGCACAAAATAATCTTGTTTAAAGGAAGAAGAATTTCCTTCAAAGTGGCAAAATGCCTCCGTCAGTCTGCACATGAGTTGGAAGCAGCTGCAGGTTGCTGGACACAGATCTGGGCAATGAGGCTGACCACTGGGGTCTGCTGGGATTCACAGCTCATGTGAAAGCCTGGTTTCCTGGCCTCAGTGGGGAGATGCTGGTAAATCCTTTGCTGTCCAGATTAGAACTGGGTAAACTTTATTACCCACATTCACTCCCAGCTACAACATTCTCCTACTGTAATAGCACTGTCAGCTTGTGGATAGACTGTGAACATAAGGAGGCATCACCCTCTTCAGATTGAAGTAATTCAAACACCTGACCAGCTCCTGTCCATCCAAGTATACACACCAAAAATATATTTAACTCTAGTCCTGTCTCTCCTCTACCAGTGGCTGCAGCTTTCTTCTCATTCACACTTGTCCTAAAATGCACTTCCACAGATTCTATATCAAGAACTTCCCTCCTTTCTCATTTCATTCCTGAAAACAGGCCCCAGACAAAGCTGAAGACTCTCAGTACAGTATTTGTCTGGTGACCTCTAGATGCTGGAGTTTGATAGGTGATGATTTCACGACAAAGAACTTAATCAATAAATCGGTTCAGCTTCTTTCCAAATCAGATACTGACACAACAGCACGCTGCAGAAGGGCCTGAAAGAACCATGGCATAATGTATTGATTACAAACAACCCAAGAGCCATTGTCAAAAGCAGCAGGCATTGTTCTTTCCAAATATAAAATCCACACTGTAATGATCTGTTTTCTCTCATTAAACACTTGAAAGGCTTTCTTAGCAGCACTTTTTACTACATGGATATCCTATTTCATTTTGACAGATACATTGTGCTCCCATCACTCTCTTCATTGTATAGTTGCTTGGTTTGTTTACTGTAAGACAGAGATGTTATTTTATGTCATATCTTCTCCTTTGTAGTGCTCATTTACAATAGAAAAATCTATGTACAACTTTGTCTCATCTGTCCTTAGTAATGAAATGAACCAAAGAAACCTTCTGAGTAACAAAAAGGAAGTCAGACCTGAAAGAAATTGAGGAAAACAGCAGAATTTGGTTGGAAAATATGATTTTTCTTCTGAGGTTCACATTATTCACATCTTTGATGGAAAGATAATGACTACAGACAAGCATGTAAGCAGATAAGATCCAAGCAGATCACTTTGATGTATTATCTTATTTTCAGCAATATTACTTGAAAATGACACTTCAGAAATGTTGACAGAGCAGGATCCATTTCTTGTCCAACCTAGGAGTACTCATTTCACTTCTGAATAGCTTGATGACTATCGGGTGAACAGGCTACACAGGATTTAGAGGAGGCTGAGGTTCTGAATTACTTCTTTGCCTCAGTCTTCAATGGCAAAGGCTCTGACTGCACCACCCAAGTCTTGGAAGTCAGACGCAGGCACTGTGAGAATGAAGACCTTGGGCCCACTGTAGGAGAGGATCTGGTTCGAGACCATCTTAAGAACCTGAACGTGCACAAGTCCATGGGACCTGATGAAATCCATCCATGGGTCCTGAAGGAGCTGGCAAGTGAAGTTGCTAAGCCACTGTCCATCATATTTGAGAGATCATGGCAATCAGGTGAAGTTCCCGATGACTGGAAAATGGAAATATAACCCCATTTTCAAGAAGGGGAAAATGGATGACCCAGGGGATTACAGACCAGTCAGTCTCACCTCTGTGCCTGGCAACATCTTGGAGCAGATTCTCCTGGCAGGCATGCTAAGGCACATGAAAAACAACAAGTGCTTGGTGGCAGCCAGCATGGCCTCACTAGGGGGAAATCCTGCCTGACCAATCTGGTGGCCTTCTACAATGGGGCTACAGAACTGATGGACAGGGGTAGAGCAGTTGACATCATCTACCTGGACTTGTGCAAAGCATTCGACACTGTCCCACACAACATCCTTGTCTCTAAATTGGAGAGACATCAATTTGATAGGTGGGACACTTGGTGGATAAAGAACTGGCTGGATGGCCGCACGCAAAGAGTTGTGGCCAATGGCTCAGTGTCTGGCTGGAAGCCAGTGACGAGTGGTGTCCCTCAGGGATTGGTGTTGGAACCGGTCTTGCTCAACATCTTTGTTGCTGACATGGACAGTGGGATTGAGTGCACCCTCAGCAAGTTTGCCGATGACACCAAGCTGTGTGGTTCGGTGGATATGCTGGAGGGAAGGAATGCCATCCAGAGGGACCTTGACACGCTTGTGAGGTGGGCTGATGCCAACCTCATGGAGTTTAACCATGCCAAGTGCAAGGTCCTACAGCTGGGTCAGAGCAATCCCAGGCACAGCTACAGGTTGGGCAAAGAGGAGATTCAGAGCAGCCCTGAGGAGAAGGAGTTGGGGGTGGTGGTCGACAAGAACATGAACATGAGCCAGCTTCAGTGTGTACTTGCAGCCCAGAAAGCCAACCGTATCCTGGACTGTATCAAAAGGAGCATGACCAGCAGGTCAAAGGAGGTGATCCTGCCCCTCTACTCTGCTCTCGTCAGACCTCACCTGGAGTATTGGGTGCAGTTCTGGTGTCCTCAACATAAAAAGGACATGGAGCTATTGGAACAAATCCAGAGGAGGGTCACAAGGATGATCAGGGGAATGGAGCATCTCCCATACGAAGACAGGCTGGGAAAGTTTGGGCTGTTTAGCCTGGAGAAGAGAAGGCTGCATGGAGACCTCATAGCAGTCTTCCAGTATCTGAAGGGGGCTTTATAGGGATGCTGGGGACAGACTCTTCATTAGGGACTGTAGTGACAGGACAAGGGGTAACGGGTTCAAACTTAAACAGGGGAGGTTTAGATTGGATATAGGGAAGAAATTCTTTCCTGTTAGGGTGGCGAGGCACTGCAATGGGTTAGCCAAAGAAGTTGTGAATGCTCCATCCCTGGCAGTGTCTTAAGGCCAGGTTGGACAAAGTCTTGGGTGGCATGGTTTGGTGTGCGTTGTCCCTGCTTATGTCGGGGGGGGGGGGGGGGGGGGGGGGAACTGCGTCGCGTCACGTGAGGAGGGCGAGATGGCGGCTCCCACGGATGGTAAGGCGGGAAGGGTTGTCGGCGTTGTTTTGTTTCGGTGGCGAGGCCTGGGCTGTGCTTTACCCTTTCTCTGNGGGGGGGAGGGGGTTGGAACTAGATGAGGTCCTTTCCAACCCTAACTATTCTATGATTCTATGACCCTTTGCAGGGTATGTGTGTGTTTACATACTAACTCTTTGACTGCAATGAAAAGTTATTTTTCCTTGTAGAAACAGATCAGTGGGAACAAGGTTCTGGGTTCTGCCTGGGAAAGGTAAGTGGATTCATTGTTAACGTTAATTCCAGGATCAGACAGAACACCTTTGCCTTTCTGCCTACAACTGTTTTGCTTTGAAATTCAGGAATAATCATCATAAGCAAAAAATCCTTTCTCCCTGGGAGAAGCCCAAGTCACCCTGGGCTGCAGAAGACAGCTGGATGCACCTCAGCACTGTGGACCACTAGTCATTTTCACAAGAACTGTGGCTGACTTCAGTAAAGATCTGTGTTGTGAGTAGCTTAAATAGCCACAGTAGCCAATGCTGACAAGAGAATTTGGTTGATACAGCTGCAGGTTGTTCAATATGAACTTGAGCTACTGCCACCTAATTATGCCTTGTGTATTTCTTGTTTAATGCTTTTAGGATCAAGGGCTATTCCCCAGAGCTCCTGCTGAGATGCAGCCTCCGAAATGTTTTTGTAGTGTCCACACGCTGAAACTTGGTACCCACAACCTTATGCATGAAATGGGCTGAAAAAAATACTTTGTCAGCATGTGGGGTTATTGAGCCTTACAACATATCATGTTATTTTATGGTCAAACAAAAAAATATGCTAATTAGGAAAGGTATATAGTACAGTCAATAGGGTTAGGATGGACTTACATCAGTATAACCAAGATCATGGTCTGGCCTATTGTTCTTAATTATTTCCAGTAAGATTGGTTTGTGTGCTTGAATACATTACCAAGCACAGCTTTCTATTTGCTCTGACTTTATGGACAGGGCACATAGTTAGATCTGGCAGAGGAGCACAGATACAAACTCAAAGGCTGAATGAGAGCCTGGGAGCTTCTGGCTCTGCTACCCATTCATGCTACAGCCACATGGACATAGCCTAACAGTCTTTTTTTATAGATTCAAAAGCTCTTCCTCCCCATATATGAAACACAAAGACTTTGAATTATTTTCAACCACTCCCCCGGCTTTTTCAGAAGGGAATTAGGTAATGTTTGTAGGAATCCTTGAAAACAAAGCCCTGCATATGTGCTAAGTGCTATCTTTGTTAGTTTCATAGGCAAGTCTGCAGTAGAAAATCCGTAATAAATTTATTGTGCATTCCTGCACGTTAACTCTTCACTCCCATTTTTCCATCACAGTAACATAGCTGTTCACACTGCCCTCGTCTTCGATGACTTTCCTCAAAGAGCTGAACAAAGTGGCAGTGTTTGCCACAGTCCTGAACCCCTTGGGTTTACAACCTACAAGTGGGCTGGCAACACTGCCTTGAAACGATCTGCTCTCCACAAGCACCCCAGAGAACAGATTAAGTGGGAAGAAAGAAAAACTGAAAACCAACATCCGTTAGCGCTTTTTTCATTTCAAAAGTGTTTGAGACAGTGAGTGGAAGGAAGGAGTCTAAAGCTCCCAAACTACACTTTAAAGTATTTTACTTAAGTGTCAAGGACCAAAGCACAAATGTCAGCTCTTCAGGGCTTTTTTCTTGAATCACTGCAAATAGAGCCTAAGACAAGAAGAGAAAGACAGTAAAGAGATGTTAGGAAAATTCTCAAGAGATTTGCACTGCTTTTTTCTCTTTTCATGATTTACAGACATACCAGAGCATGCTTTTAAAATAGTTCTGGTTTGGTGCGCTATTTGCAATACAGTTCTTATTATTATTATAATTAAACAGTAACTTCTCTTGGAATCAGCCTCAGCTCTCCAGTGTTAGGAGGTAACTATATAGGTTTTTCCTAACAGCTTGTTGCTAACAACGGGAAAGTGCTCTACCTGATGAGCTTCCCAATGCCCCCTTGTGTTAAATAACTATTACTGGATTCATTTTACCCTCCTACACACCAAAAAGTGGAAACACTCAATCCTGCTGCCATTCTGATGTTAAGCAGTATCCACCCAGGAACTAGATCTATTAAAATCCACATAAAAATGAAGCAAATCAGCACCACTGCTGCAATTTAGCTTTTTGGGTCACAGAAGATGGGAAGCTATGCCAGGAACAAGGTCCTGCTAACAACAGAGGATTCAAGTCTCTTCTCCCCAAGGAGCATGGACAGCTCCTCCGAAGAGCTCTTGTGGCCTAAAATACCAAAGACAAGAAGAGTCTCAGCTCTGTTCTCATGACCTGGAGTCACCAGTTCAGATGGGAGTATGGCCCAGTGTTGCCAGCTCCTGCTCCCATCACTATGTGGGGACAGTTAGCCAAACTAACCTCACTACTACTGAAGTAGGAGTTTTGACTCTCCAGAGCCCATCCTCAAACTCTTCCAGAAGGTAAGGCCAGCTTCAGTGCTTGTCTACATGCCATAAAATGTGTAAAATGCTATTTAAAAGGTTTAACTTGCATCATGTTGCAATTTAGAGAGGAAACTGAAAGAGAGGAGGAAGGAGAGGGAGAAAGGAAACACCACACTTCACAAATGAAGATCTCAACAACAAATGAAAGGTTGGCATAAAAAGACTTTTAAAAAATATCATCAAAACATGATAGATTATCAAAAAGTCTAATCAAATTCCTGGCAGTGGGCTACAGCTGGATTATAACAAGCAACAATGGTTTCTTGTATTCAGTTAAAAAAGAAAATCTCTGTTACTATTTTACTCTGTATCTGCCTTATTTTGGCACATATTGCTGGAAACTCAAAGAGAACTCTGTAACTTAGATAGTAAATAATCTCCAGACTTTTCCTCAGGTCACGCAAATTATCTGTGTGCAACAGAAGTCAAAGGTACTTTTGTAAGAAGAGTACTTGATAAGATTCAAACTATGTCCAGTTTCATATTTCCTTAAATTCTTCAAATTCAGTATTCTTTCAGTAATAGCAGCTAGAGCTTCAGTGCTTCATGTGATGTAAAGCAGCATTATCAGCATTTAGAGAGAAATAGGAATTGGGTTTTAATATTTATTACTGGACAATTATCAGTCATATCATGTGTTCATTTGAATATATCCATCTGTACAGTACCTATAGGCACACACAGGACACTGAAAGCAACTGTAATACATATCCTTCCCTTCTACTCATCCTCCTTATGGCTTCCTGAGGGAGACAGTTGTAACTTTGCTGTAGCATCACCTTCAGCTGTTCAAGTGTCAGACTGAGCTCATACTTGAGGTGTTTCCTTCAAGCTTTTCCAGCTCATTCACCAATATTGTCAGCTACAGAGTGTAAGCACCCCATTCAGGATTGAATCTCTCCTTAAAGACCTCTAACACTGCACTTGAGGAATGCCTTACTGTAGCCTCTGGGGCAGAACACAGCTCTGCTTTGGGGCTCTTTCCACAAAAGAGGAAATATTCAGGATCCTGACTAGGGCATTTCGATGTTACCCAAGTATGCCAATACCGGTGATACTTTTGATACTGAAAAATACAGTGGAATTGAAGTTGTTTTGATAAGACAGCTTGTAGGTAAATACCAAAGTATATTCTCAACTGTAAACTAAGATAAACCTGCTGATCCTTGCCTGCACTGAGAAAACTATATTGCTGTTACCCTCAAAGACAGCAAGTTTTACACAGTGAACACAACTGCAAGGGGAGGCAGGGGATATGAAGCACTTAAGAAGCTGTTCTGGCCACACTCCACCACCTCTATCTTCAGCTCTAAACCAACCTATTTGGGTAGTCCCTAGGACAACCTCTGCCAGGCTGGAAGTAAAAGAGTGGGAGCCAGGAATCTCATGGAGGCAGAGGCTCTGCATACATGTGAGCATATGCACTACAGAGGTTTGAAAGATGCAAAAAAGGAGCAGGGCTGCACCTCTGAACTGTTTCAGCAATCCAGTGAAGCTGGTCAAAGACAGCAGAAAATAGAATCCGCTAATGCATAGTACCAAGGTTTTCTCCATAACAAGAAGCCTAAGGAAAGGCTGCACTACTCAGGATACAATTCTTCCTCCACCTTTACTGAGCATTATCCAGCTATGAATGGCTCCAGCAGAATCTGTGGCTGAAATCCTGGCTCCCAGTAGGAGCAGCAGCACAGGCTTTCATTCCCTCACTTGGACTTTTCCAGACTATCTCATCCCAGCAAAATTTAATTGCATAGAAAACAAAAGCCAGTAAAACATTAAACACAGTAATTAGTCAATACAACCAAGGGTAAGAAACCATTTATTATGAGAATTAAGTGAATGATTCACAATGAATAATTTATCCAGCAAATTTGGGTTTGGGTGGCTTGGATTCTGGTGTTTTGGCTTTTTTGTCTGCTGGGAGAGAATTCAACTAACAGTTTTGCAGCTGCCTAACTGTGGTTTGTAGGCTGCCATTTAAATCAGTTGTGACTGAGCAGGAAGTCTAGCTTATACAACGGGGTAGATGAAACTAAAATAAAGGTTCTGATGCGCCTGAATTTAGCCATTTACACCTATTTTGTAACACTTACATAGCACAGGTATTATTATCTCATGGCTACATTAAGCACAACATGCCAGCACTCCTCCCTTCCCCTTTTTTCTCATGAGATGACTGTAAAGCTCAGCAACCTTCATGCCAGATGAAAGAATGGAACCAAAGAAGAGTCATTATGATCTGCAATATTGAACACAAGACACAAATAACTCCCACATAATAACAATATAGATTCCAACTCTTCCTTCATATTTCACTGCTCAAATGACAAATAAATGAACCCATCAGAGTTCCTGGGATGTATCATTAAGTGGAAATATTGCAGATAGAATAAATAAAACATTTTTATTGTAGTTAATAGCACCAGAGTGGCTAGAGTTACATTTTAATAAAAGTATCTATTATTTGAATCAGTACTGGACTCACCATGAGTGGTCCCACCTTTCTTTTCTGCAGATAGAACATTTAATCTCACATTCTCCATCTAAGGAGGGTGCAGCAGCTTTGCCTATGCTCAGCATAAAAGAAGCCAAAGCTGTAGGATCTGAACTGCAAGAGCAAGGTCCTACAGCTGCATCGAAGCAATCCCAGGCACAGCTACAGGTTGAGCAGAGAAGAGATTCAGAGCAGCCCTGCAGAAAAGGATTTGGGGGGTGATGGTCGACAAGAACATGAACTGGCTTCAGTGTGCGCTCGCAGCCCAGAAAGCAACTGTATCCTGGGCTGCATCAAAAGGAGCATGACCAGCAGGTTGAAGGAGGTGATCCTGCCCCTCTACTCTGCTCTCGTCAGACCTCACCTGGAGTATTGGGTGCAGTTCTGGTGTCCTCAACATAAAAAGGACATGGAACTGTTGGAACAAGTCCAGAGGAGGGCCATGAGGATGATCAGGGGACTGGAGCATCTCCCATACAAAAACAGGCTGGGAAAGCTGGGGCTGTTTAGCCTGGAGAAGAGAAGGCTGTGTGGAGACCNCATAAAAAGGGAACTGTTGGAACAAGTCCAGAGGAGGGCCATGAGGATGATCAGGGGACTGGAGCATCTCCCATACAAAAACAGGCTGGGAAAGCTGGGGCTGTTTAGCCTGGAGAAGAGAAGGCTGTGTGGAGACCTCTGTCCTGGGTTCAGCAGTAGCAGTCAGTAGAAACTGGTTTTAAACCACAACACCTCATAGCAGCCTTCCAGTATCTGAAGGGGGCCTATAGGGATGCTGGGGAGGGACTCTTCATTAGGGATCATAGTGACAGGACAACGGGTAACAGGTTCAAACTTAAACAGGGGAGGTTTAGATTGGATATAAGGAAGAAATTCTTTCCTGTTAGGGTGGCGAGGCACTGGAATAGGTTAGCCAAAGAAGTTGTGAGTGCTCCATCCCTGGCAGTGTTCAAGGCCAGGTTGGATGGAGCTTTGGGTGACATAGTTTAGTGTGGGTCATCCCTGCTTATGGCAGGGGGTTGGAACTAGATGATCTTAAGGTCCTTTCCAACTATAACTATTCTATGGTCTGCAGCTCAGCAGAGCCAGAAGCATGAACCCCATGACCAGAGGTGAGAATTGCCACCACTGCTTCTCCTGATTGTAGGACCTGACCTTCACTGTCAATGGTTAACACACAGTACAAAAACTGTTTTGACAAAAGGGAAAAACTGCATCAAGTCTGACCAGCCATTCGGTGCCCACAGTATTTACTCAACTAAATGCAATTGTCCTAGGAGATGAGGTTATAGACAGGCAAAAAAGGATGAAGATTCTTCTAGCAAACACATCTCTCCCTTTGCAGGTACTGACAAATCTGTTCTAGTTATACACACAAATAAACCCTCCCTTACATGGACAAATAATCAGTGCTGCTATTTAGTAAGCATTCCCTTCTAACTGGCATGTCTGAAAGGCACATCAGCTTTCATATATGCTACACAAACCTTATCCTGATTAGTGTTTTTTCTATTCGTAGATCAGGTAACACTGAAAATAGCTGCACACAAACTGAAAAGATATTTGAAGGTTTAGCCCTGCTTGTTCTCCTTCAGAGGTGATGAACTGCAATACAGCATTTCATTAGGAGGCTCATGTACATGTTTTGCCCTATCCACAAAATGCTTCTGAAGTAGTAGAAATGTACAGCTTTTATATATTCCCATTTCTACAGAAATTTACTGTAGGTCAAAGCATGCCTGGTCTGAAGCCCTCAACACTTGGCATATAATTTGCAACAGTGTCTTCATGTCAGTGCTCCAATGCCACAGGGCACAGACATATGGTTTGGTCAGAAAAGCTCACCAAAATAAATTATTCCACAGCAATGCTTACAAAGGTAAATACAAAGCAGTGAACGCTGGAGTCTCCCCCAGTGGAAGGTCAGGCTAAAGTGTCCTCTGCATGCACAGGGCTTGGTGAGCTTTAAATAACAGACATCTAGACAGTGATTCTGCAGCTACAGACCTGCTGTGTCTGGCTTCTTTTCCTTTCAAACTAAAGGAACCTCTTTTTGATTACAAGGAAAGGCATGGTTAAAATGCAACAAAACACACCTGCACAGCTGCACTGAGTCCAGCAGCCTAGGTCAGACCTGTGGGAAAGAATATAATTTTCTATTTAGAACTGAAGCCTGAGCAAAAAGATTGCTTTTGATTTTAGGATTCAGAAACAGCATCTTTTACCTTCTGAAATGTCACATGTTGACTTTGGACCTTTCTCCAGCATGAATACTGTTAAAGGCAAAGCAGAACTGTTGCCAGACCCTGTACACATCATGGGATGTGACTAGACACCCCTAAACTCTATCAGAGGTTATAAGATCTGCTCAAAAAATACTGGGAGAAGAGCAAAAGTGAAAGAGAGCAACAGGCACTCTTTTCAAAGAAACTAGTCACTGCAGATTCAGTGTGAGCAGAAGGATCAATGCTTAGATAGCAGAGAAAAGGTAAGCACTGCAGAAAGGGAAAGGGAGATTTGCACTGCATTAATTCAGTTAGGAAAGGAGCCTTAGATCACAAGGAGCCGAGTTGAGTGGTATTGAGCTCCATCTCCATGTATATGTCTAGCAGGCTGCTTCCAGCTGCGGGCTGACCAATGCTGCTTGTCAGCTGGATAAATCCTTGGTCAAAAAGTGTACTAAAATGCCCATTGATTCACTCATCTACTGCCATCCCATGTATGGTTTATAGTAGATGAACATCAATGCCCTTACTACAACTGTAGAACATTTTAGATGATTTTAGATTATTAATCAAATACAGCACATATAGAAAGCAAAATAAGTAGGAGATACCATAAGAGTCCTTTCTGCACCCTCCTCTTTACATTAAAATGACAGTGCCTTCTTTTCATTTGGGTTTTAGTGGGAAGATCATAGAAATATACTGGTTATCTCACAGTGAAATAAAAGTAAGCAAGGCTGCCATCCTAAAAATAACACTGGGACTTGGAACAAGAAAAGTAAATTTTTAATTTCCAATACTTGCTTTCAAAACATTAAATGATTTTTAAAATCCTTTATTGTCAATGCAGGAGGATGATACTCATGAGACCGGTTATTTTTTCCTCCAGTTTTGTGACAGGATTCTTTTCAGGTCCTTTGTGCCTCCAGTTCTCATAAAACATAAATCAGCTCTTGACACCCTTAACACAATTAACATAAGATACAAAAATAAAAAATGCTAACGCTTTAAGGCAGTTCTTATGTAAGTTAATCATGGCTGTTGCCCCACTGCCTTCGAGAGACAAACATACAGTTAGAGTTTATCAGTGCCCTGAGAATTAGATTTCTTCCCATGATCATGGCAGCATGATCACTGCCCTGCATTTTAGCTGTCTGCAACTCATAGGCACTTTTTATTCTTCTACCTCATTTTATCGTTGTGGTTGTTTTGTTTTTTGGGTTTTTTTGGTTTGGGCTTTGTTGTAGTGCCGTGTTTGCTGATCACACACCAGCTTGCTGTCTGGGAGCACATTGTTTGATTTAAGCATCTGCTGCTATTCAGAAGGGGCCGAGGAACGACACATGGCTGACAGGGTTCCTCCTCCAGGTACCAGCTCCCCAGGAGCCCAGAGTGCATGTGTCAGATAAGGGAGGAGCACAGGAGGCAGCTACTGCCGAAAGCCCCATGCGCAGGGGCTGAGACTCACCAGATATCTTGTATGCAGGCAAGAGAGGAGAGGGTACAAAGAAGCTGGGGTGTGGGTGCTTGTTCTTGGCCTCACCAGCAGGATGCTGGTAGACAAAGGGATTCTTTCCACCCAATTAAACTTGCAAATTTCCTACCTTGCAGGACTGGCATTGTAATTCAAACTCTGTGCCACTGAAAGTTAATGATTTACCACTCCTCACAACCCACACAAACTGACACCAGAGATTTGTGAGCAATTAATTGATAGTGCATTACAATCTGAGATAAGTAATAAGCACTTTTACTCACAAAGCTGCCAGCACGCACTGCATAGCTTCCTGATTTGGCCCAATCAGCAAAAATACCCACCGAACTGCATCTGTAATAGCGTTATTCACCATCTAATTATCATTATTTGCATTTATAATAAGTTAAATGCACTGAATGGGATCTGACATACAGGAAACAGCACTGGGGATACAGAAATAGTAAAAGAGATCTCACTTTTGGAACAGTACTAAATAGACAGGGTCCAAAATTTAGCCTAAAAACAGTGGTGGAGACAAAGTCAGAAAATACAGCAATAAACCAAAGAATACAATGCCTTGGGATGTTGGCATGCCTCTGAGTTGAATCAACAGATATAGATGGAGCAACAAGAAGCAAGCAAGTAAATGGAGTAACAGCCTCAATATTAACATGTACCCCTAACAGCAGCACTAATTCAAGGAGTTCCCACCTACCCTTGCCCAGTCTAATCACTGCTGTGAGGTCACTGTGTAGCTCTCCTGTAAAAGATGAGAAACAGGTACTACAAACTCCATAACCCAGCAAGCATATCTTGAAACTTAAACTGATCTCTATTATCAGAGTAGCTAGAAAATTATAAAGCATGCAGCTTGGGAATCCCCTCTCTAGGCCTGGAGGCTTGGCTGAGCAGTAGAGGTACAATGAAGGGCCTGGTGTTAGATCAACAAAGATGACTTCAAGTGTGTTCCAGTCATTGCATGTATACTATATTAAGCATTTTTTAAAGGAAACACATAGAAATTCCATGGAGCAGGAAACAGAAGGCCTGCCAAAGGAAAATCCCAAATCACTAGTGCACGGAGCTGTCGGTACCCTGTGCTTTACAAATCATCTCCTGAGTGCTTTTTGGCTCTCAGGCCAGCACTGTGGAGAGGTGGATGTAGCACTTCCTGGGCTCCTGGCTCACCATGACCCACATCAGTAGACCTGCCAAAATTCACCTGAACTCACCCCTGGATTCCACCCTGAGGGAAACCAGGACATGTGAAGGGATGGATTTCATCCCCTCATCTGGCTGTGAGGATGCCTGTGTGGATCAGGACTGGAAGGCACAGCACAGAGCCATCCACAGGCAACAGCCCCTTTGCCCTGGGCTGGCCCTGGAAAACACACACAAACCCTCCAAAGTGAACCATGTGATTCTGACTTCTGCTACCAAAAAGAGA
Organism: Agapornis roseicollis; assembly: GCA_002631895.1. Classification (NCBI taxonomy): domain Eukaryota; kingdom Metazoa; phylum Chordata; class Aves; order Psittaciformes; family Psittacidae; genus Agapornis; species Agapornis roseicollis. The sequence goes on from NDXB01016780.1 coordinate 122,299, forward strand.
GAAACATTCATCTCCCTAATCCTAGCTTTCTAGCCACTGGCCTACTGCGCAAAAGGACTATAGACAGTACCAACACGACTCTTTTGGAAAGAAACAAGGAGTGATCCGGGGTGATTTCTGCAAGTAAGGGCTAAGGCAATTTTCTTCATGGGCCATAAATCCCAAGTAGAGAGAGGCACCTCCTGGTAGCACTGAGAAAAGCACCTGTAGTCCTACCTCTTAAGAGCCCAGTGCGCCCTCTCACTCATCTGTCTGTGGCTAGCATTCACTCATACCCCATGAATCCATTTTGAAATACCCAGACACTACCCCCTTTCTTCCCAGCACCCAAATTGAAGCTGTGAAATCCATATAAGTCCCTGCTACTGAATAGTCAGTGGCTCCCATACTGTTTGGTCAGAAATCCAGTATCTCTGCCTCAGTTTCCAAGCAGAAAATAGGAGTGACTCTGTTCCTATCTCTGAGCCGTTTTGTGGCACAGATACATATTTGAAATCATTGACCATGCAGATACCATATAATGAAAAGTCTGCAGACACTAAGGGTGTGTGAAGAAAGACTTCAGCCCCAAACCCACACAAAGCCTTCAAACAGGCAGTTCCATCACAGGCAGAAATTGCTATGGAAAGTTCGAGTTTCCACAAGAGAGCTAAAACAGGCAGGTAAGCAATGTTACACTGTACAGTGAGGACACAAGATCATCCTTCACCCAGCAATACTAATGAGACAAACAAGTGAACCCACTGGACTGACCACAGTGTATGGGAGTCAAGCCCCTGGAACAGATTGCCTTTCTGATCACATTCCATCAAAAAGTTTACTAAATGAAGCAGGATTATTAGGACAGGGCCACAGCACCTTGAAACAGACTGCTTTTCAGTTCTAGCTAGAGTCACAGCAATCGTCATGGTTCCAATGTATCAATTATGCAGTTTCATACTCATTTGCTGGGCAGGAATTGGACACTAATCTCTGTGTGCTAAGCAAGCAAAATAAATATCTTTAAATATCCTCTCACCACAGATTCTGCTTTGGTGGTCAAACCTGCCATGGATTTGTCATGAGAACTGTAGAAAGCAGTGGTAAATACTACAGCAGTACAAATTCATCCAGGCAACAGACCTGAACCTCCTTCAGCTCCAGTCAGTGATTAAGCTAATAATTTCACTGGCCCTGGCAACATCAAGCCATGTATTTCAATGGATAATCAGGTTCAAGGAGTTTTCCTGTGGCCAGGAGGCAGCAGTACACCTGACAATTATGGAATTTACTTTCCTTTAGTACAGATGTTCCCCTTTATTTCCATAAAACCTCTGTCTAAAGAGAAGCCAAAAAAAAAAAAAAAAAAAAAAAAGAAAAACAAAAATTTAATTTAATT
>NDXB01016780.1:125090-140319 GCA_002631895.1 Agapornis roseicollis
CTGTGCCAAAAAAAAAAAAAAAAAACCAAAAAAAAACCCACAAACCAAAAAAACCCCAAACCAGTCCAATCTGAATGGAAAGGATTTAAGAGTCTTTCCTCATGTCTATGAGCTTAAATGCTGAAGCTTTCACTATGAGTTAATGACTGGTTTGCACTACTCCTTTCTTTGTGCTCTCTGTCACTAATCAGGAGCAGCAAGCTACCTCAAAGCCTCATTACTAGCCAACAAAAAAAGCCAATGAATCCTGAAACAGAAGTTTTGCTGCAGTGGCATATTGCCATTTAGCTAGAGGGAGGCAGGAGAAAGCAAGTCAGCAGCGACATATTCTGTGCATCCAGCTGGGAGAAAAAGAAAACCCAAGTATAATACGGCATCTTATCGGAAGTAGTTAATCTGACATAACTTACTTAACAAAAATTACAGTCTATTAAAAAGGCATGTAAGCAATGCAGCTGAAAACAAGTCTACACGGGAATCAGCTAGCATAATTACTGCTGGCTAAAAAATAGGAGAGACTGAAGAAAAAAACCTGCATAATTTACCAGCTGACAAATGCTAATGAAGAAAACAGGCCCTTGACAAAGAACAAATAATAGCTGCTCACTTTGTAGTTTCACTTCAGAACTCAAATATTTTTATCAGGGGAAAAAAAATACACCATCTTGCATCTCTGTGGAACTAACAGATCAGCACAAAATGGGGAAGTCTCTGTGACATTGGTTAGCACTGGCTTTGGTTTAGTGCTGGTTACACACAGGTTGCATGTGAAGAAAATACATTTGCGTCTGCAATCTTGCCAGATTAATATTTCTCTCCATTTTCTAACAAGCTAATCACATGCGTTGTGTAACATTAAGCATATGAGCAGTCCTTCTGGAGCCACACTTTAAATTCAGGACACGCTGAGTGCCTTTGCTGAGCTGAAGCCACAGGGAATGCCACAGGGATTGCACTATATGTTTTCTGCAGACAGATAAGAGGGCTGTGAGGATTTAAACATTATATCCTGCTACCCACAAATATCTATCATTACAGTGTGGGGAAAAAAGTCATTGTCACTTCCAGGTGTTTCACTCTTATTGTTTAGTTTAGGATAATTTCATATACTGGAATCCCAACAGAATGATTCTAACACAGCAGCCTTCAGATGATCATCTCTAGGATCGTCTGCACAGAGGTTGGAGGTCCCATGCTCCTTATTAAACTCTTTTTTTCCCCCTTCGCATTAAAGGCAGTCAACATTATTCACTGTAATAATGCAGCTGCCACATGAAAATTAATCCTGGACAGGGATCAAGGCCATACATTTGCAAAAGGAGAACTACCACAGCTGAAGATTCTCAGGCATTAGGCACCCCAAGACTCAGGGTGGTATAAGGGCATAGGGGTAAGAGAGCAACTGATTTTATGATATCAAAAGCATGCAGTTATCTTGGAAAAGAGACATGCTAAAAGACAACCTCAGGCAGGACTAACCAGTAGCTTGATTTTTAAAGGTATTTTAGCACTTAATAGGCAGCTAGTAGGATTTCTTGCATCATTAGGTCTCCAAATACCATGGCCTGAGGAAGCCAGTATGAAGATTGTGATCTTGAATATGGTCCATGTGCTCCACTCTGGACTGCCTCCATGACCTGTCACCTGGATGAATACATGGTTGGGGAAATTTCCATAATGTTTTCATCTGGTGGATGCAAGTTATTTGATTATACTTTAAAAAAAAAAAAGGGGGGACACCACTGCCTAGATGTCAGTGATCAAGACCTAATTACTAGAACCTAATTCTTTATCTGAAAAAAAGGAATCTAGTACAACAAGTAATTATTTTACACACTTGGATACTCACATGGTCTTTTGGGAGACCAATTTTCCATAGCAGAAGGTAAGATTTAAAATTGCAATACTCAAAACTGTTAGGATTTGTTCTAAAGTACCTTTTTGAACACCCAAATGCATAGTTCTGTTTATAGGAGACATCTTTTCAGGTAAGAGAAAGCTTGATTAGAGAAAGAAGGGACAAAGGAAATGGGACTAAAAGCAATATGAAACAAGCAGGAAGTCTGAAAATGAGTAGTAATCAGAACAGTCTTTTATGGTATGTAATTTCTAAGAGAACCAAAAACTATCAAAATCAGAAGGGGGGAGAGGGAGGAACAGCTGAAAAATGATCCAGCACAAAGGTCAGCAATCTGCAGGGAGAGACTGAGGCAAAGGCTGCAAGGCAGGCAACACTCAGCCCCATATCACAGTACGGTTGTGTCTACCCCAGCCCCCTGACAGACAGACCAGCTCATATCTAGCTGTGTGTGTGCAGCCTTCGACCTCATGTAGCAGGGCTCTAATGGTGTGAGCTGAATCATTCAGCCTCATTCTTCAGAAAACTCACACCATTTCACACTACTAAATGGGAGGTTACAGAAGGCCCCGAGGATTCCCAAGGGTACTTCAGGCATCAGGAAAGAAACACAATTGTCCAGCATGATTTTACAGCACAATTCCTACTTACCCTGGCTAAAGAACTGACCCTTTATGTTTTCAAGAAAGCAAAACACTATATTATATACCACTGAAAGGTATTTTGGAGGAATGAATTACCTGGTGACTACACAAAGGTTTTCTTGAGCAAATGTTCCTCACGCAGTGATTTGGCCAGCTAAGAAGGGGGGAAGTAAACAACATGAGGAGGAGGCCTTAGATAGCAGATACCATCCCCTTTACTGTCCTCTGGTTTGCCTTACTTCTCTCATCCTGCATCTTCAACACCTTTACCAAATCCTATAAAGTGTGTTTTGACAGCCTCTGATAAATACAGGGAATGAAGCACAAGCATTACAAGTATGTGTCAGCACAACACATGAAACAACCTGTACGTAATAGCCTTTCAATTTTGTTTAATATACTCTAGTTTTCAAATGTTGTTTCTCCAGCTTCCCTAACTGCAGCATGGACATTGCAGGTTTCACTGGCTGGGAGTTTTTTTACATTCCTCTCCCCTCTCCCCCTCCTTAGAGGTCAGTCTCTCAAGTAATAGCTTCTGCATTTTAGCTGTCAGCAATATTTCCTCTTCTTTTCTCCTGCTGCTGAGGTCAATCATCTTTTCCCACTGAGGTTGGAAAACCTGCCAGCTCCTTTGCTTTCTAATTATAATCTTCAATTCACCCCTCTTTGCTTTCATTCAGTTCTTGAACCATGTTGGTCTTTTTCTCTCTCTCTCTGCCACTTGAATATGTTTTTTTCCTTTGTCTCAAGAGTATTTTTGCAGCTAACTAGGATGACATGTAACCAGTAACTAGCATTTAATTCCATTCATTTGATATTTGTCCTTCCCTGTGTCACCCTGCAGTTGAAGCACACAGTTGCACATTTATTATGCAGAGAGAGCTGCTAGCAACTTAGCAGATGGCTACATGTGGAGTGCCTTCTAAGTCTCACTCCATCTTTACTAGCCTCCTCAAGCAACCACAGGTCCCACTTCTGAGACTCCACTCATCCCCATGTTAAGTGGCCAGGAAAGAGCTTGCCATTCCTGTCAGGGATGCTACCTGATAGGACATCAGGTAGCTGAGGAGCTGCTGAGAAAACAGCAAGAAGCCACCAGAGAAATAATGTTGCACACAGCAGTGCAATACCAGGTCTTACAAGCCCAAGCAGCATCCTACCTTTTGATTACTGACAGTCTTATGAGCAGTCTTGCAAGAGGGGGTTAAAAAGAAAGAAGATTCAAGAAACCTAAATACACAACAGCTACCCATGCCAGAGGATTTAATGGTCCAATTTTTTAATAACTTTATCAATATAGATGTGTATTAAAGCTTTCCTGGTTATATACATTTCCATCTCATGAAGCAAATTAGCCTTGGGAATTGCCAATAGACAAATAATTCTTTCTAATCCCTGTCTTTTCAAGTTCTCATTAGTTTTTATAAATAGCACAAATAAAACATTGGTGTTATTTAAGGGAATTTAATCTCTGAGTATTTCTCAAAGAGATGTTACATTTAATCGACTTCATGCATCACATTCAGAGCTTTCAAATATGATTAGCAGGCTGGCCCCAGAGAATATTTACTAGAAAGACCCCACCAGAAATGGCAACAGCACCCCTATGGCCATCAGGCTAACACAAATGCCAGAATTTCTCAGACCTGTCACAAAGCGCTTCAAATATCTTCAGCAGTCAGTTTTCAAGAACCTGGGTCAATTCAGACAGTATGTGAGGGAGATCTATTTTTAATGTGTATTGCCTGAAAACCTTGGTAGGAATGAAGATGGCTTTCAACATCATACATCTAGCCTGGGTACCCATCAGACACACAGCAGGAATTTCTATGGCTTCCTTTCCTGAACCCCACAGTACCCACCACTGGGCATGCATCTTCCCCAGAGCACTGGAAGGGGAACAGCCTCTCCATACAACAACTTATGCTGCTCCTCTTTCTTATCAGCCTGAACAACCTAGTCCCACCCAGCCTAGGAGGAAATGGCAGCAAAAGCATTCACTTGAGAAGACAGTCAAGAAAGTTTCTATTTTGAGATCTCTTTCTGGAGACAGCTGTACCAAGGCAGCATTCACTTTTCAATGTGTTAGGATCATTTTTTCCCCCTCTTGACAATTAAAGCTAATATAAAGACTTTTATTAGCCCTTCGGAGCCAACAAGTCCAGAGATCTCTGTTACAACAAATACAAGATGCATTAGTGTGTCTATATGGATTTAAAGCAGTCAAAGAGGTCTTGTTACCATCAAGAATCAGGAAACCTAAGCATAAGGGTTTCTTTAACCCTTTTTATTAAAATCCAAATTCTTTCCATGCTGCATTTTCCAGTAAAGCAAGCAGAATACTGCCACCAAATGTGGCCATAAAATGAAAAAGAGTAAAACCAAATGACACGTCTCTTGTGGGTTCTCTTTCTAGACTATGGTTTTGCTTAAAGTCAAGTTCCCACTAACACTCAGAAAGATCTGAAGTAATACCAGCTTGCACAAAGTGAGAGAAAAACAGAATTCATTCCATCAATCGTAGTAACAGAATACCGCATAACTGCACACACAACTGAACAGGAAGTACAAACCTGTGACAGGAATACCATTCCTCCGGGAAGCCTTGACACAAAAACAAAGCTAAATGGTAGTCAGCTATTGGAACGGGCTTTCCAGAGAAGTGATGAAATCATCATCCATGGAAGTATTCAAAAACCATGTAGTTAAGGCCCTTAATAACATGGTTTAGTGATGGACTTGACAGTCCTGGGGTAACGGTTAGACTTGGTGATCTTAAATGTCTTTTCCAACTGAGTTGATTCTATGATACTATGCCAAAGACCAGAAACTCTAGAGAAAGCCATGGAATGCACATGTTACTGAAAACTGGTGCAATGTGTGGGGACGCTGAAATAAAACATCACATGGAGGTAATGATCCTAGTCCCAGTGAAGCCTGTAGTAACATTCCTGATTACATCAGCGGGAACAAGTTTCTACCCGGTTCTAAGTGTTTTACACATGCTAAGAATGAATATACATGCAAATTTAAAGGCCTTATTTTTGCCTGCCATCTTTCAATAGTTAATTGTTTAATTAATCAGAAACTTGAACAGTTTCCTCATCACAGAGCAGACAAGTAGGTATCAAAAGACACGATAAACCATTCACCACAAGTTACAGAAAAAAAGCAAAGAAAGTCCAAGACAGTGCCCAGAAGGTCTGCTCACACAGCAAAGAAAACAGAGAACCACACCAAATCTACGTTGTGTTTTTCTAGTAGGTTAATTCTAAATTATAACAAAGTTTTAAAATTAGGCTGTGCAGGCAGGTGTAATCGTTACTGTAAAGCACCAGTGTTCAAACCTTAATTTGAATCTCTGGTAGAATTCATATTAAAAGACATATTAGGTGGTCTCTGTTGGACTGCTGTGAACTTTCCATTATATAAGTAGTCTATAAAATATTTTCCAGTAGACTGTTTGTTGTCTTAATTATACAGTGTGATATATAATCTATATCATTTGTAGTTCATTTTCTCCTTGGCAATTTTCCAGCAGTAAAAGAATAAACCTGTTGTGTGTTTTCAAGTCAATAAATAGCTCAAAAAAATAAAATAAAAAACCCTTTCACTTAAGCTATTTCTCTTCTTTTGTGAGCAACTTGTGAATCATTGTGTTTCTTAAAAAGAAAGCTTTTTAGTCTGATAGAGATTAAATAAGAACAAAAACCCAACAGCTTTAAGTTATATCAAATATAGAAGAGAAAGTTCTCAGAGATTATAAAATATAGCTTTAGGGGTTTGTGCTTAAAGTTGAAATCATTTGGATTCAAAGGACAGTGAAGCCATTAAAGAAGCTACCAACAAAAATCGTTCAGGCCTTTTATTTAGTTTTTCTTATATAAATTATTTGACATCCGCATTATGAGCTTTGAACTCCCTGAGGGAACAGTCATTTCTCCATATACAAGGTATGCTCTCAGGAACACAGAAAGACTATTGTGAAAGTAATCAATCATGCCAACAATCCAGCAATCTTGTAAACAGTGAGCAAAACTGTTAGCTCCAGGTTCCCTTGCAGCTGCTTTTCGATTTGTGCAGTGTATACATACATATGTATAATCAATATCATAATTAAATTCCCACCTTCCAATAATACCGTGATTCCTGGCAGATTAATTCCTAAAGCACTGTACCTGGAAAGAGTACAAGAGGATATCGACAGCTCTGTATTTTTTTTGGGTCATCAGAAAAATGCTGTCATAATGGATTACTGGTACTATCATGATGACCGGTTAGTGACTCCATTACAGCCATCAGATGTTTACAGTTGGTTTTATTTCACATAGATGTTAGGGCTGATCAGAATAAAATAACTATAGTGACAGTATTAATAATAATGGGAAAACAGGAAACAGCCTCCTGCCCCCTGCCCATGCTGCTGCTGCTGCCTTGCACCCCAGCAATTCCTACAGCCATGAAGCTTGCATAAGTGGCAGTTCACCCCAATTTTCAGGCAGCTTCTCAGTCAATAGTTCATGGAGCAAGCTCTGCTTGACTTCAGTGGAACTTGTCAGGATATGCCTCTTAGAAACATCAAATTGCCTGACAGCATCAGTTTCAGGAGAAGCAAGCAAAATTTTCTATCACATCTTCGCTAGAAAGCAGAAAAGCCTGATCTTTCCACTAATGTTTTTGTGACTCTGAAATATACACAACACAAACATAATTACTGGAAAACAAGAATATTTATTACACCATTCTAAGGTGTCACAGTAAAAAATGGTAAAAGCAAGAAACATTCATTCTTCATGAAGGCAGTTTTTCTTTGTTTATGAAAAAGCTTGTTTAGAAATCCCAGAAGAAAACTCCTCAAAGGGTTTTCAATCCTAGATTTCAAAGTACCTAATAAAAAGAAAAATCACCATTCCTAATTCTATAGGTGAGTAAACAGAGGTATAACAGACATAGAGAGATCCAACATGGAACTTCAGAAGAACTAGAAACAGAACTCATTTCCCAAATCTAGTAAAATGATCTTCCAAAATGCAGAGGTCTCAGATTAAAAAATAAACATAACTAAAATCTAGAGAATGCTGTTAGACCTGTGTAAGTCTATCCTACTCCCATGCCTTCTTACGTCTTTTAGAGCCTACCCATAAGTAATACACTTAAAGACCAAGCTCAGCAGTGAGACACACATGCTGAACCTAGGATTGTCTGCCAGTTTTCATATTTGCATTCAGATTTCACACGGTGTAAACAATTTGAAAGAACTGGGGATTCTCCTCATGTTTCATGAATTATTTACCACAGTAGTGCCACGGACTTTGTTCTTGAAAGGAAACTCCTACTTCTTCAGATCACTGTCCTTAAATTACTTCTATCCAAAGCAAACAACTTAGATAATGAACATAAGTTTATTTCATTAAATGTCTCATTAACATCAATGAGGCCATTGAGAAAATGCTGCAGGTTTTCCAAAAAGGTGCACAGATCACTGGGCTCAATTCAGGTCTAGAGTGCACCTGCACCTCTACGTATTAGTAGGGCAATAAAGCCCTCAGTTACTAAAAATAAGCAATATACTGGAGCAGGATAAAGCATGCAGTGGCTCAAAGCTATACAAACACAGAATTTCCTCCCTCTCTCCTTCCTACATTGAGCTCACCTTTCCCATTCAACTCACAAACAGCCACCTCAGCTGAAGAAATCAAAGAACAGCACAACCATGGGTAATTTTCCACTGGGAGATTCAGAAAAGCAACTTGTGAATCATAAACTCCTGTGTATGTGCTCCTTGCTCTTTTCTGTACCACCCACACATACACCTACTTTCAATCCAGCATTACCACAGGCATTATTTTGAGAAGTGCCTCTGAAATGAGCCATGCAATTCATCTAGACAACAGAAGTGGAAAAAATGACTGACCAAAGAGGCAGCAGCAAAGCAGGCCAGCTCTCCTTCCCTGTGGTTAACAACTCTGCATTGCACTGGAAGTGTCACAGTAAAGATTACAGCTGGCTGCCACGTAGCTTTGGAGCAGCATTGAACAGGTTAACGCTATTAAGTCTGGAAGAGCTAGCTTCTCTTTCCTGTATTCCAGGAAATTTGTATTCATAGAATCACAGAATGGTTAGGATTGGAAAGGACCTTAAGATCATCCAGTTCCAACCCCCTGCCATGGTCAAGGACACCTCAACACCAGACTATGTTACCGAAGGCTCTGTCCAACCTGGCCTTGAACACCACCAGGGATATAGAATTTACCACTTCTTTTGGCAACCTGTGCTAGTGCCTCACCACCCTCACAGTAAAGAGCTCCTTCCTTATATCTAACCTGAGCTTCCCTGCTTAAGTTCAAATCCATTTCTCCTTGTTCTGTCACTACTGTCCCTGATGAAGAGTCCCTCTCCAGCACCTTTGTAGGTCCCCTTCAGATACTGGAAGGCTGCCACAAACTGTCCGAGCTTGGTTGCAATGCTTACGTGGTCATTAGTGATAGACCTTGTCACTGGTCAAATGCAAAACTGTACTTGGCTCCAGAAAATAAAATACCTCATATGGACAAACATGTTTTAAAACTTCTTATTCTCTCAATGGTTTTGCTCAGTTGGCTGGAAGAAAACTACCCCCTGAGTAACAACAGGAAAGAAACAAGAGAGTTTATCAAATGAAGGGCTATCACTCTTTTTTTTTCTCATGTTCATGTCCAAACTGTACTAATTTATTAGGGATACGCATTCTCCAAAAGAAAGGTGTTCTGTTTCAAATGATCTATCTTCTGCCTTCTTTATTCATTACCATAGAGATCATGTTTCTCCCAATAAAATCAACAGAAGACTTTCATTCATAAGCACTAACAAAAGAGTAGATTCTTCTAGAGGCAACCAAAAGAGCAGAGGAACAGAGCAAGCATGCCTTTCATTAGAGATGAGGTAAATAAAACACATTCATGGCTACATCAACATTTATACCTGTGGCAATTTCACCTTAGCATAGCTCAATTCCCTTCAGAGAACTTGCTATAACACATGTCAATATAAATGAGATCAGAAACAGTGTGACACTGAATAACAAAACAGGCTTTTGCCAATAACTACTTGGAATTATTTTTTTTATTTACTTCTGGAAGCATTATTTGGCATCCTGTATAATCATTAAATAGTGTTTTACATATTCTTTATCTTTTTAAAGATTGTTAAATATCTTTAGATATGCTTCCTTGGATTTTTTGGTTTGGTTTGTTTTGCTTGTATGGACTGAAAATACGTCTGGAATTACTTTGAAAAGTATTTTTTTAATCTTTTCTGTATTATAAAAAACCCTTTATTTTAAAGGGGGTGCATTCAGGTGATGAATCATTGCCTCAGCAGGTATTGTACAGATTGGGACTGAGTCATAAGGGAGAACAAAGCTGAGGGCAGCTGGTAGTTGAGAGGACTGGGACATAGACAGCAGGCTATGGGTGAAAACATAGCAGCACTGAACAAAAGATAAAAGAACAATTATCAAGGCCAAATAGAGACATTCAACTCTGGCAGCTCAACCCTGTGAGACTGAATGTAAGCTTTTCTTTTTTTTTTAATGCCTCATTCTAATCTGATATTGACAAAGATTTCCATGTCCTCTGATGTTTCCCCTGGAAAAGCCTAATGGTCTTTCAAAATTAATGTTTCACGTTACATATCCCTCTGTTTTTCAGGAAACACAAAAATTTTACTTCTTCAAAAGCTTCACACAGGTTTCATATTGTCCCAGATTTCAACTTTGCCATTACTTGAGCAAAGACCATCTATAACAGCTTTTTTTCCTGTTTAAGTGACTTTTTAAGAACTGAAGGTCTGATGCCTTCTTTGGGGGGAGTGGTAAATTCTGTATTTATGTCTTTTCAGCCCTAGGCCTTCTCATTGCCCAATTTATTTTTCCACATACTTCAAGCCATCAAACTATCTCTGCCATTAGTTCTGATTTATAATGCCTAGGAACATAATCCAATCATGAATCTTCCTTAGGAATGCCATAGTGGCATGAGAAAAGAACCCTGTTTAGTGCTCATCCTAGGGTAGAAAACATGAAGTTTCCAGAGCTATCAAAAACATGAGAGGCTCTTTTGTCTGATATTCCCATTCCAATCCTTGCAATGTATCAGCTCAGCAGAGAGCAGGCCCGTCAGGCACTTACAGGTAGGGAGGAAAGGGATTTCCTGTCTCACAAAACTAAGATTTCAAAACACTCCCTTCCCACAACCGGATTTAACAGAGACCTTTCAAACCTTTTCCCCAAAAGAAAAGAGAAAAAGCAGTTTACCAAATTAGCCAAAAGCCAGGATGAGGGAGATCCAGAGTTCAAACTCCCAGCCTCAACTGGGCAGAGGAGGTCTCATTTCTGCAAGTCAGGCAAGCATCTCACTTGGGTCATTTAGAGGTCTCTGTACATCTATACTCTCTCAAATTTCCATTTTCAAATTGGGAAGCCTTGTTATTTCCTATTTCTTACTGGGAGCAAATAATTTAACAATTCCCAATTTTTCCAGCTCTACCCCTTTTATTAAAATTCCACATCTTGTTTGCTGTCAGCTCATATTTCATAGAATTGCTATGGGATGGGATATTCCACCTTTTATTTTAAAACAACGCAGAGAAAGGCTGGAAAGCATTGCCCCACTACACCTCAAAGCTCAGAAAACCAGAATTGCAAACAAAGAGAGTGGGATTTATTTATTCAGCCAATTTCACGATCTCGCTGATGTTATTGCTTACTTTTCCCTGTCTTTATCGGTTCACCACTTCTGCTGTAAATCGTCTGAACAGAGTGGAGGAGGGCTGTAAAAAGATCTTAGGATTTATTACACTGCTTTTGCAGGATAAGGTTCTGTGATGCAGAATGCAGAAGATTCCTATGGAAACATGAGCCCTCTTTGGTCATTTTGATCTTTTCAGCTAAAACTTTCTGAAGTCACATAAGTGACACAGGAGCCTAACCCCACTAGCTTTAGTGCAATTATTGCTTAACTGTTAATATTGTTTTTGAAAAGGGAGTTCAGAATAAAGATACAGTCAGTGCTACATAAAAGCATCAAATCCAGTTCACTTAGAAGTTGTTAGAAGAGTTTTGCAGTATTATTTTATAGCCAGGAGTCACCATTTCAGTCTGAATTATTCGGCAATTTTATATAGAAAGAATCTTGCATTCCTTTGCAGTTTTGCATTATGTTCTCTTGAACACCTGTGAGGGTTCATCTTGGACACTGCAGTGCAATGAACAGCAAATTAATATACACCTATATGCCAGTTGTCATAAAATGTCTTGCCAGTAGTTCTCACACATCTCTATTGTTTTGTCTAATCGATAAGAAGACTTAGCTCTGACTTCTACATGAAAATGGAAAAGAGTGAATGCTTACCCATCTTGTAAAGCACAGTGCTCTTCTGAGAAATGTTTGGCAGATACTGCTTCTTACAGTAACACTTTGCTTTAATGGCACTTTAATGCTGAATTGACAGTGGGAGTCCCATAGAAGTGTTCAAGGCATCCATATTAATGCTAAATAAAATCATTATGATTTTAGAAATATGCCATGACAGGAATGCCTAATCTGGCAGACTCCCTGTAAGCATAAGTGGAAGGTGCTTGCTAACCTTCTCAAAAGGTTGTCAGCCTTTAGATGCAATGATCTTTACATATACACAAAAGTACCCCACTCTCCATGCAGCCTGCTTCACATTTGCTATTAAAATCAAAGTTGCTCTCAGGTCATTCCTGAGGCAAAGGGGCAGCAGACAGGGAGGCAACAGGAACATGATACATAAACAGCATTGGTGGTAATGGAGACATTTTGCCAAGGATGAGCTCTGTGAAGACTCCTCCAGAAGCCTTACAGCAGACACAAGAGATCTTGCTGTAGCAAACTAATTGTTTACTTTAAACGAACAAAAGAGAAATATAGCATAAAATTTGCTGAGATTTGGGATGGAATTCAAACTTAATGACTTTAAATCATTCATGATTTGAATCTGTTACTAGAACACAGAAAACCTGAGTCAGTTCCTGGATATATTCCCCATTTTTGCCTCTTCCCATCCTCCCCAATTACAGCTAAGTTCTTGAGATTCCCTTACTCCAGCTTCCACTCCAGGGAGGGAGCACATATCTTCCCCAGATAAATAACAAATGTAACTGTACTTTCATAGCTTTGTACACAGAAGAGATGGCTTAACATATTGGAATGTTAAAAGAGCTGGAAGGAAAAAAAAAGGAGACCATTTTACAGATGGTGAACTAAGCTACAAAGGCCAAAATCAGAGTCGCTAACTGGCGGTCTGGTTGTATGTATTTTACACCTATATGCATTTTTCCTTCCCTTCCCTCCACACACACCTGCACAAAGAAAACAGCTTCAGAAAGGACCAGAGAAGAAGGTGGTTCTCTCATTTTATATTTTCTTCTCCCAAAATCAAAGGCAGATTTTCAAGAAGAGAGAGTGTAAATGCCTGCATCAGGCAAAAGTGAGGTCATGCAGCTACTCAGGGGACTTCTACTTTTGCAACAAAGACTAGGTTAGACCCTGAAGCAGGAAAGTTAATTTTTCCTTCCAAAACTTGTCCTTTAAATGCTAAACGTGGTTAACCTTGACACCCATATTTATATCCAATTGCACTTTTTATCTTATTCATCTCCTACTCTCTATTTAAAGTGCTCTGTCTTAAGGCAACCCTAAACAAACATCAGTTTTCCCAGTAAGTCATGTGTAAAAAATCACCAGTTGAAAGTAGAAAAGCTCCAGACTCACGTTTCAGCATGACTTCATGGGGAGAGAGTAGCCTGATGCATGATTTCCTATCATTTGCCTGCCCCCCAAAGCTTCTCACTGAGGCTGCCAGACATTTAGAGCTCAGATAAACATGAAAAAAGGAATCCCTACAGTTCTGCCATACAAAGTTCTGTGTTGAGAAAGTAATTTAGAAAACATGGAGATGCATAGCCCTCACTGCAACACTGCTTCTAATCATTGGCTACTATGATACTGGTAGGAAAATACTGTCAGTTTCAAAGATTTGAGCAGCTTAATTGAACCACTTCTATTTCAAATAATGAAGCTCAAAAGTAATTAATAAAAAAGGATATGGCAATCTCTGCAATAATATTTCATATTTACTGTTGGAGAAATAATCCCTTAAAAAGGTTAAATGGGCTCCAAAGGTGCAATAGAAAAGAATAAATTCTCAGGCAAGTTCAAATTCAGTTACGGGCTACAGAGCAGATTCCAGGCAACGTCTATAAGGTGAGACAGCTTCCTCATGTGCAATAACTACAGAGACAGTTTCTCAATCTGCAAAAGAGATAATGGTGTTGACCTTCTTTGTGCATTCCTGTGACATCCACTGATGAAAAAGATGTCATAATGAATATACTTTTTTCTTAGACTATAGTCCCACGAAGTTTCTGTGGAACAGAGCAACCACAATATCATCTTTTTTCTGTCTCGCTATATAGAGACTGTCCTCAAGAACAAGGCAAGGAATACAGAGAGAAAACATCCTACCAGAGAATTAAGATATTTTTTGTTAACAAATAGCAACTGAGAATCAGGCAACATCCCTACAAGTACCAAACTAACCCTATTTCCCTAAACAAATCTGAAAGTGAACAGCAGCTCTTGACAGTTTTAGCTCTCCATATAGTTAGCAACTGCTTGAATTTTAAAACTTGCAGAAGTAGTTAGCTGCTCTGTTCTGCTACCATGCCAGCCCTCAGCAGGTAGCATGAGAGCTGTGCCTCTTACTGGACAGATAAAAGAGTACAGGCTAGAATATCATTATCCTTCATTTCATGAGTAGAAAACAGGGCAAAGATTATTAGAAACATCTCCCAACAGCAAAGTGCCCACTCCTGAGGCACATCCACTGCAGGCCAGTGCCTCAGTTATATCTGCCTTCAGCACAGGCCCAGAACTAGAAACTTCCTCATGAACAGAGAAGGATACATAATCAGGCATTTTATAATCACTCTTTTTTACAAACATTTTAAAACATAATTAAAATTTAATTCTGTACTGAAGGGCACAAAATGTCTTGCACCAGGGATTGACCATTAAAGTACTGACTACTTTACAGATATCACAAATGATTTGATTTTTCTGAGTAGCCCACAGATGTGGATTTAAAAGCCATCAAAACTTTCATTGCGATTAAAAAGTTGAAGCCACAAAGCAGGTTAAGAGCCTAAGAAATAAATCATAGAGCTCATTTAAAATATACATAAAAGTTCTCACTTATTTGCAAACACAAAGAGGTAAGATCTGAGAAGCTGTCTTACTGTCAGCACAATCTGCCTTTGCCTCACTACTTTGGTGAAAAGTTGAAGCACCCACTGAAGGGACTAAACCACTCTCTTTACTCAAAGAACAGGAACACCACTGACAGCAGTGGGGCAAGTGTTCCCACATGGACCTGACGATATGTGCTTTAACTGTGAACTGTGAGGAATCAGCACTTCTAAAGCAGGGAAACTAACCCATTCTTCATGCTTCTCCAAGTCACAGTATCCTTTTCCTGAGGCCGCCAGCAGTGGAGTCTCAAGTCACATTTCATTATGTCCACCTAATGCAGTTGCAGTACGTGATGCATTTCTAGTAGAAACGTAGGGCATTCTGATACTGTGAGCCCAGCTAAATTTACCCATTGGAAGCTTCACTGTTAATTTAACAGGAAGCAATCAAGAAAAGAAAAAAAAAAAAAAACC